>PVKB01003888.1:0-170601 GCA_004027205.1 Ctenodactylus gundi | reverse complement strand
AACTCTACCCCTACACAGAACCCCAACACCAACATCAACCCCAAATCCAAGCCTAACGAAACCTTAACGCAAACTCCAACTACAACCCCAACAACAAATCCAACCCTAACCTAACCCTAAACTGAACATTAAACCCAACCTGAAACCTAACACTAACCCTAACCCTAATCCCAACCCTAAACCTAACCCTAACACAAACACCACCCCCAACCCTAACCCTAACACCAACCTCAATGCCAACCTCAACCCCACAGCCAAACCCTAACCCCAAACCTAACCCTAGCACAAACCCCAACCCAAACCATAAGCCTAAACCTAACTCTAACCTTAACCCAAACCAAAACCTCAAACCAAACACAACCCTTACCCCTAACCAAAACGCAACCCCAACCACAACCCAAAATCCAGTCCTAACCTAGACATAACCCTAACCCTAACCCTAATCCTAAACTGCACCCTAACCCAAAACCTAACTTTAACACAGACCCCAAGCCCAACCGTAACCTTAAACCTAACTGTAACCCTAACCCAAACCACAAAACCAAACCCAATCATAACCCTAGCCCAATCCTAAATCCAACACTAACGCTAAACCCAACCCCTACCGCAAATCCAACCCTAATCGAACCCTAACCCTAACCCTAAACCCAACACTAACTGTAACCCAAAAGCCAACCCCAACCCCAACCCCAAATCCAACTCTGAACCTAATCCTAACCCTAACCCAAACCCTAATACTAACCTTAACCCTAACCCTAACCCTAAACCTAACCCTAACACAAAGCCCAACCCCAACCATAACGCTAAACCTAACACTAACCGTAACCCAAACCACAACTCAAAACCGAATCACAACCCTAACACCAACCCTAAACCCAACCGTAAACCTAAACCCAACCCCAACCCCAAATCCAACCCTAATTTAACCCTAACCATAACCCTAAACCCAAGCCTAACCCTAAACCTAACCCCATCAGTAAGCCCTAAATCCAACCCTAGCTCCAACTATAAGCCTAACCCTAAATATAACCCTAAACCCAACCCTAACCATAACCCTAACCCTAACACCAACCCCAACCCCAACCCAAAACCCAAATCAAAACCTAACCCTAACACAAACCCTAACACCAACCCTAATCCCAACTATAACCGTAAACCTAACTCTAACTCTAAGCCAAACCTGAACCCTAAACCCAAGCACAACCCTAACCCCAACCCTAATCTAACCCTAACGCAAACCACAACCCAAAACCACACCCCAAATAAAACCCTCACCTAACCGTAACCCTAAACCTAACCCCATCAATAAACACTCAGCCTAACCCTAAATCTAACCCTAACCCAAAACCTAAGCCTAACAAAAACCCCAACCTCAACCATAACCCTAAACCAAACTCTAACCCTAACCCAAACCCAACGCAAAACCAAACCCTAACCCTAACCCCAACCCCAACCCAAAACCTAAACCCAATTCCAAACCTAACCCTAACCCTAACACCAACCCCAAACCCAACCATAACCCTAAGCCTAACTCTAACCTTAACCCAAACCACAACCCCAAAGCTAATCACAACTCTAAGCCCAACCCTAAACCCAACCCTAAACCTAACACTAACCCCAATCCCAACCCCAACCCGAAATTCAACCTTAACCTCACCCTGAACCTAACCCGAAACACAACACTAACCCTAACCCAACCCCCAACCCCCAACCCCAACTCCAACCCTAAACCTAACCCTAACTGTAATGCTAAACCTAACCCTAACCCTAAAACTAACCCTAACCCCAACCCCAACCCCAAATCCAACCCTAATTTAACCCTAACCATAACCCTAAACCCAAGCCTAACCCTAAACCTAACCAAAACAATAAGCCCTAAATCCAACCCTAGCTCCAACTATAAACCTAACCCTAAACATAACCCTAAACCCAATCCTAACCGTAATCCTAACCCTACCCCTAACCCCACCACCAACCCCAACCCCAACCTCAAACCCAAATCCAAACCTAACCCCAACCCTAATCCTATACCTAAACTTAACCACAACCCTAAACCTAAACCTAACCTTAAACCTGACCCTAACGCTAAACCTAACCCTAACACAAACCCCAACCCAACCGTTACCCTAAACCTAACTCTAAATCTAACTCAAACCACAAACCCCAAACGCAGTCACAACCCTAACCCCAATGCTAACCCCAACACTAACCAAAACCTAACACGAAACCCAACCCCAAAACCACAACCCCAAATCAAACACTAAACTAACCCTAACCCTAACCATAAACACAACTGTAACTCTAACCCTAACCCTAAACCTTACCCTAACCCCAACCCTAACCCTAATCTAACCTAACCCTAACCCTAAAAGTAACCCTAAACCTAAACCTAACCCTAACAACACATCCCAACGCCAACACTAACACTAACCCTAATTCTAATCCTAACCCTAACCCTATCCCAACCCTCACCCTAAACCTAAGGCTAACCCTAACTTAACCTAACACTAATCATAACCTGACCCATAGCAATAACTCTAACCTAACCCTAACCCTAACCCTAACCTGAACTATAACCCTAACCCTAACCCTAACCCAAACCCTAACCCTGACCCTGACCACTAACCCTAACCCTAACCCTAACGCTAACCCTAACCCTAACCCTTAACCCTAAACCTAACCGGAACCCTAACCCCTAAAACTAACCCTAACACTAACCCTTACCCTAACCTACCATAAGCCTAACCCTTATGCCTACTCCTCACCCTAACCACTACCCCTAACCCTAACCCTAACCCTAAAGTTAAAAGTGACCCCTAACCCTATTCCTACCCCTAACTCTGAAGCTAACACTTAACCCTAACCCTAACCCTAACACTAATCCCCTAACCACTAACAAAAACCCAAACCATAACCCTAAAGCCCAACCCTAACCCTAAACCCTAAACCTAACCCAAACCCTAAGCCTAAGCCTACCCCTAACCCCTAACCCTAACCCTAACCCCTAACCCTAAACCCTAACCGTAACTCTAACCCAAACCCCTTTCCCAAGCCTTGCAAAAAACGTGACCCGAACCCAAACTTCCGCCCTAAGATTCACAATGGACCTGCATCGCAACCTAGGCATTGAACTTGGCCTAGCTATAGCCAGAGCCCTAACCCTAACCCTAGCCAAGATTCTATTTCTAAACCAAACCTTAGTCCTCCATCTGGACCCGAAAAGAAAACTAGTAAGAAACCCATCCCTAACCCCAATTTCAGCATCTCCTGCTCTCCTCAACTGTTTTTCTACCCTTAGGCCTGCCTAAACACTAGCCCAAA
This sequence comes from Ctenodactylus gundi, assembly GCA_004027205.1. Lineage (NCBI taxonomy): Eukaryota > Metazoa > Chordata > Mammalia > Rodentia > Ctenodactylidae > Ctenodactylus > Ctenodactylus gundi. The sequence goes on along the minus strand of PVKB01003888.1, from coordinate 167,280 downwards.
ATTTGACCACGACCTCAAGCCTCACACTAATGGGAACCCCAGGCCTATCCATATCCTGGGCCCTCATCCTAACTCTAATAAGCACGGGAGCCCTGGACCTAGTCTTAAGCTTTTTTCTAAAACTCCCCTTAACGTTACCACTAGCTAGTGGCACATCCATAGTCCTGAAGCAAATACACAATCTCAAAAGACCTAGAGTGCCAATACTAGGGCTGAGGCTACACCTGCCACTTGCCCCACGCCTTGCAATAAACCTGACCTGAACCCGAACCCTCTCCCTAACATTCACCATTGACCTGCACCACAACCTAGGCATCAAAGTTGGGCTAGCTATAGCCGGAGGCCTAACCCTAACCCTAGCCCAGATTGCATTTCTAACCCTAACCCTAGCCCTCCATCTGGCCAACAAAAGAAAACTAGTGAGAAACCCAACCCTAGCCCGATTTTCCACATGTCCTGCTCTCCTCACCTTTTTTTCTACCCTTATGAATGTGTAATCACTAGCTCAAATTTTGACCACGACCTCAAGCTGCACACTGACAGTAACCCCAAGCCTAGCCACATCCCGAGCCCTCAATCCTAACTCTAGTATGCCCAGGAGTCCTGGACCTAGTCTTAAGCTTAGTTCTAACACTCCCCTCCATGTAACCACTAGCCAGCCAAACAACCATAACCCATAAGCAAATGAACACTCTGAAAAGACCCAGAGGGCCAACACTAGGGCTGCGACTACACCTGCCCCTGACTCCCAAGCCTTACAATAAACATGAACCGAACACAAATCCCTGCCCTAACAATCACCATGGACCTGCATCGCTACTTAGGCATCAAAATTGGCCTAGCCCTAACCATAACCCTAGCCCAGATTCCACTTCTAACCCTAACCCTCGACCTCCGTCTGGCCCCGTAAAGAAAACCAGTGAGAAACCCAACCCTAGAACCAATTTAAGCATGTCCTGCTCTCCTCACCTGCTTTTCTACCCTTAGGGCTGCCTAAACACTAGCCCAAGTTTGATAACAACCTCAAGCCTCAACTTAACAGGAAACACAGGCCTAGCCATATCCCGAGGCCTCATTCTAACTCTAATGCGCACAGGAGCCCCAGACCTACTCTTAAGCTTAGTTCTAACACTGTCATTCATGTTTCAGGTAGCCAGCGGCACATCTATAGCCCTGAAGCAAATCCAAACTATCAAAAGTTCTCAGTGCCAACACAAAGGCTGCGGTCACACCTCTCCCTTGCCTCAAGTCTTGCAATAAACCTGACCGGAACCCGAATCCCCGCCCTAGCATTCACCAAGGACCTGCATCGCAACCTCGGCATCAAAGATGGCCTAGCTATAGCTGGAGCCCTAACCCCAATCTTAGCCCATATTCCATTTCTAACCCTAACTCTAGCCTTCCATCAGGCCCTGAAAAGAGAATAAGTGAAAAACACACCCCTAGCCCCAATTTCAGCACGTCTTGCTCTCCTCAGCTGTTTTTCCACCCTTAAGACTGCCTAAACACTAGCCCAAGTTTGACCACTACCTCAAGCCTCACATTAACAGGAACTCCAGGCCTAGACATATCCCGGGCCCTCATCCTAACTCTAATAAGCACGGGGGCCCCAGACCTAGTCTTAAGCTTAGTTCTAACACTCTCATTCATGTTACCACTAGCCAGTGGCACATCTATATCCCTGGAGCAAATCTACACTCTCAAAAGGGCCCGAGTGCCAATACTAGGGCTGCGACTGCACCTCCCCCTTGACCCAAGCCTTGCAATAAACGTGACCCGAACACAAATCCTCGCGCTAACATTCACCATGGACCTGCATCACAACCTAGGCATCAAAGTTGGCGAGCTATAGCTGAAAGCCTAACCCTAACACTAGCCAAGATTCCATTTCTAACCCTTAATAAACAAAAAAGGAGGAGATGCCACACCACCTCCTACGGAGTCTGCGTGAACCTGCACGCATGACTCTGCAAAGCTTCAAGGAAGCATGCCCGTGGAAATGAACCGTATGGGCCAGCTGTTGTGTGTCCTCAGGCTGCTGTCTTGCTCTCGTCATATTCACCTCACTGCGTCCTTTAATTATGAGGTCAAGGCACCCTGAGCACAGTGTTTCTTTTAAATTATTAACCATGCCTTCCATGAAACAGTAAGGACTGTTCCACCTGATGAGATTCTACCCCCTGGTGCAACCCCAGTGTATCAGGCTTTACTAAAGTTAGCTAAAAGAAAGAAATAAAGACCTGTAATGATAAAATACATAATATAGTAAAATATTCAAGACAATTATGGGAGAAGTTTTTTCAAATGGTATAGTAAACAAGGTCTAGGTGTTTTCAGCTTTCTTAGTTCTAGTGCCCTCTCACCCACCAAGTCACACTGAAGCTTTCATCAAACCATGCCTAACAAATTGACCACAAGTCAGCACCAGGGAGATAACTGTTAAAACTTAAGCTTTTGTTTTTATATGTTTAAAATAGCCTTTTGGGAGTTTATTAATCACCTGTAGTTACCTGAACAATGGTGCTATGTAATCAACTGCTGTATAAAAAGAGGAAAATGGCTTAAGCAAAATACACTCAGATGCAACTGCCTTGAGTTGTGTGTGTCTGTTTGTCACATCGCCAACTCCTTCTCCACCTATCCTGAGACACTGTCCTGACGAGTACCAGTGCTCTGGCAGAGCGAGGTCCGTCACACTTGCCCGAGCCCTAACCCTAGTCCAAGTACTAGCCCTAGAACAAACCCTAACCCTAGCCTTAACCCTCAATCTAGCCCTAGCTCTAAACCTAGCCCTACCACTAGCCCTTACCATGACCCTAACCCTATCCCTAGCCCAAGCCCTAACCCTAACCCTAGCACTAACCCTAACCCTACACCTAGGCCTAACCCTAATGCTACCCAAAATTCTAGCCCTAGCCTACATCCTAAGCCTTGTCCTAACTCTAGTCCTAGCAATAGCCCTAGCCCTAACCCTAACCCAAGCCTTAGACCAAATCCTAACCCTAAACCTAAACCTAGCCCTAATTTTAATGCTATCCCTAGCCCTAAACTTCGCCCTAGCCCTAGTCCTAGCCCTAACCCAGCCCTAGCCTTAGCCCTAGCCTTAGTCCTAGCCTTAGCCCAACCCTAACTATAACACTAACCCTAACAAATAACCCTAACCATACAACTAACCCAAACCCAACCCTAACCCTAAACCTAACCCTAACACTAACTCTAGCCCTAGCCCTAGCCCTAACCATAACCCTGGCCCTAGCTCTAGCCCTAAACTTAACCCTAACACTAACACTAACCCTAGTCCTCCCCTAGGGTAGGGTTATGGGGAGGGTTTTGAGTTAGGGCTAGGGTTAGGGCAAGGGCTAGTGTTAGGTTTAGGTCTACGTATAGGACTAGGGCCAGGGTTAGGGCTAGGACTATGGCTAGGGCTGCAGCTAAGGCTAGGGTTTGGGCTAGGGCTAGGGCTAGGTCTATGGCTAGGGCTAAGGCTAGGGCTATGGTGAGGGTTAGGTCTAGGGCTAAAGAAAGGGCCGGGGTAGGGCTAGGTTTAAGGTTTGGAGTAGGACTAGGACTAGGGTTAGGGCTAGGTCTAGGTTTACTTTTAGTGTTAGTGCTAGTGCTTGGACTAGAGATTTGGTTAGGGGTAGGTCGAGGGCTAGGGCTAGGTTTAGGGTTAGGGCTAGGGCTATGGTTAGGGCTAGGGTTATCATTAGGGTTAGGGATAGGGCGAGGGATATGTTTAGGGTTAGGGCAAGGGCTAGGGCTTAGGTTAGAGTTAGGGTTAGGGTTAGGGCTAGTGTTTGGATTAGGGTTAAGGTTAGAGCAAGTGCTAGGGCTAGGTCTAGGGCTAGGGTAAGGGTTTAGTATTAGGGTTAGGGCTAGAGTTTCTGTTAGGGTTAGGGTTAGGGTCAGTGTTAGTGCTGGGGTTAGGGTTAGGATTAGGGTTAGTTGTATGGTTAGGGTTATTTGTTAGTTTTAGTGTTATAGTTAGGGTTGGGGCTAGTGCTAGTGCTACGTGTATGGTTATGGTTATGGCTAGGGTTTGGGCTACAGGTAGGGTAAGATTAGGGTGAGGGCTAGGGCTAGGTCAAGGCTAGTTCTCAGGCCAGGCTTGGGTTAGGGCTAGGGTTATTGTTGCAGCTAGGGATAGGGCAAGAGATAGGGTTAGTGTTAGGGTTTAGGGTCAGGGCTGAGGCTAGGGCTTGGGTTGGTGTTACTGTCAAGGTTAATGGTATGGTTTTGGTTAGGGATAGGGTTAGGACTAGGCTTGGGCTAAGATTAGGGCTGAGTTAAGGACTAGGGCAAGGGTTAGGGCTAGGGTTAGGACTAGGGCTATTCCTAGGGTTACGGTTATGGCTGTGGCTAGGGCTAGGGCTAGTGTTAGGGCTATGGCTAGGGATTGGGTTGGTGTTAGGATTAAGGTTAAGGCTGCGGTTAGGGCTATGGTTAGGGCTAGGGCTATGGTTTGGCAAGGCTAGGGCTAGGGCTAGGGCTAAGATTAAGGTTAGAGCTAGAGCTAAGGCTAGGGCTAGGGCTAGGGCTAGGGTTAGGGCTAGGGCTAGAGCTAGTGCTAAAACTAGGGCTAGGGTCAGTGTTAGGTTTAGGGCTAGGACTAAGGCAAGAGCTAGGGTTAGGACTAGGGCTAGGGCTAGATCTGTTTTTAGGCCTATGGCTGGGGTAAAGGTTAAGGCTAGGGTAAGGGACAGGGCTACAGCTAGGGCTAGGGCTAGTGTTAAGGCTAGGGCTAGTGTTAGGCCTCGGGTTAGGCCTAGGCCAAGGGCTAGGTCTATGTTTAGAATTAGGTTTAGGGCTATAGCTAGGGTAATGTTTAGGGGTAGGTCTAGGGCTAGGGCTAGGACTGTGACTGGGATATGCTAGGTCTAGAACTAGTACTAGGGTTACGGCTAGAGGTAGGGTTAGGGCTAGGGCTAGCATTAGGGTTAGCGTGAAGGCTAGGTCTAGGGCTATGCTTAGGGCTAAGTTGTGAGTTGAGGTTAGGGTTAGGGCTACAGCTAGGGCTAGGGCTAGGGGAAGGACTAGGGTTAGGGTTAATGTTAGGGCTACAACAAAGGCTAATTCTACGGTTATGTTTAGGGTTAGGACTATTTCTAAGGCTATGATTAGGGTTAGGTTTTAGGTTTAGAGCTAAAGCTAGTGTTATGTTTAGAGCTATGACTAGGGCTAACCCTAACCCTAACCCTGGCCCTAGCCAGACCCCTAACCCTAACCTTAACCCTAGCCCTCGCCCAATACCTAGCCCTAGCCCTAGCCCTAACTCTAGCCCTAGACCTAGCCCTAAACATAACACTAGTCCTATCCCTAGCCCTAACTCTAACCTTAACCCTAACAATAGACCTAACCTTAGACTTAGCCTTAGCCCAAAGGCCAACCCTAATTCTGGCCCTACCCTTAAGCCTAGCCCTAGACAAAGCCTTAAACTGAGTCCTAGTTCTAGACCTAAGCATAATTCTAGCCCTAGCCCTGGCCTACCTGTAAACTTAACCCAAGTCCTAACCCTAGCCCTAGCCCTCACACTAATCCTAAATGTAGCCCTAGCCAGAGTCCTAGCCCAAGCCCTAACCTTAGCATTGGCCCTAACCCTAGCCCTAACCCTAGCCCTAGCCTTAACCCTAATACTAGACATAGCCCTAGCCATAGCCCTAACCATGGCCATACCCTAGCCCCAACCCTTATGCTATCCCTAGCCCTAACCATAACCCTAGCCGCAGCTCTAGAAGTAACCCTAGCCATATCCTTCGCCATAATCCTAAGGCTAGCCATAGCTCTAGCCATAGCCCTAATCCTAAACCAAGCCCTAGCCTTAGCCATAAATCTAAACCTAACCCTAGCCCCAAACCTAGTGTGAGTCCTAGCCCTAGCTCTAACCATAGCCGAAGCCCTAGTCCTAGCCCTCGCCCTAACCCTAAACATAGCCCTAGCCCTAGCCTTAAACAAAACCCTAACCCTAAGGATAACCCTAGCCCTAACCCTAACCCTAAACCCCAATGCTAACCCTACTCCTAGCACTATCCCTACCCCTAAACATAAACCTAGCCCTTGCCCTAGCCCTAGCACTAACATGAGCCCTGGCGCTATCCCCACATGTAGCCCTAGCCCTACCCTGATCCCTAGAACTAGCCCTAGCCCTAGCTCTAGCCCTAACCCTAACCCCAGTCCTAACTCTAACCCTAATACTACCCGAAATCTAATCCTAACCCCAACACCAGCACAAACCCCAACCTCAACACAAACACAAACCCAAAACCTAACCCTAACCCTTAACCTAGCCGTAACCCCTACCTTAACCCTTACCCTAAAAGTAACTCCAACCCTAACCCAATCTCTAACACAAACCTAACCCTATCTCCAAACACCAACCGAAGAAAAACCCCAAAAGCAAATAAACCCCAACCGCAACAAAAACCTAACCCCAACCACAAACACCACCGCAAGAGCAACCCCAACCCCAACCTCAACCCTAGCACAAACCCCAACCCCGACCCCTCCCCCAGCCCAACACAAAACCCAAACCCAACTCTAACCCAAAACTCAACTCTAAAATTAACCCCTACCATAACGCTAATACTAAACCAAACCTTAAACCTAACCCTAGCCCTAACCCAAGCCCTAGCCCTAGCCCCAATGCTAACCATAACACTAACCCTAACAAATAACCCTAACCCTACAATTATCCCTAGCCCAATCCTAACCATAAACCTAACACTAACGCTAACTCTGGCGCTAGCCCTAGCCCTAAACATAACCCGAACACTAACACTAACCCTAGTCCTCTAATTAGACCTAGCTTTAACACTAGACCTATCTTAGCCATAGCCGAAACCCTAACCCTACACTAACCCTAGCATTAACCCTAAAGCTAGCCTTATTCCTAAACCTAGCCCTAGACTTAGCTCTAACTCTAACCCTAGCCCGAGGTTTAACCCTAACCCTAAACCTAAACCTAACCCTAGCCCTAGCCCTAACACTAAACCTGCCCCTAGCTCCAGCCAAAGTCGTAGCCATAACCCTAACCCTAGACTGAGACCTAGCCCTACCCCTAATAAAACCCCTAAACCTAACACTAACCCCTAACCATAACCCTAGCCTTATTCTTAGCCTTAACCCTAACCCTCACCCTAGCCCTAACCCTAGTCCTAGGCATAGCCCAAGCCCAACCCTAGCCCTAGCCTTAGGCCTAACCCTAATTATAGTCCTAGCCCTCTTCTAAACCTAACCCTAACCCTAACCCTAGCATGAAACCCTAATCCTAAACCTAGCCCTAGCCATAGCACAACCTCTAGCCTTTTCCGTAGGCCTAGCCGTAACCTTAGCCCTGGACCTAGCCCTAGAACTAATCTTAGTGATAGCCCTAGAACTAGCCATAACCCTAAACCTAGACCAAGCCCTAGTCCTAGCACTAACCCTAGCCCTACCCCTAGCTCCAGCAAAAGTCCTAACCCTAAACTTAAACCTAGCCCTAGTCCTAGCCCTAGCTGTAGCCCTACCCTAGCCCTAGCCCTTACCCTAGCTCTAGCCCTAGCCGTAGCCCTAAACCCAGCATTAAGCTTAGCCCTAGCCATAACCCTAACCCTATAACTAACCCTAGGCAGATCACTAGCCCTAATTCTAACCCTACCCCTAGAAATATCCCTAACCCTAACCTTAACCTAAACCTAGCCCTAACCCTAGCCCGAGCACTAACCGTAACTATTCCTATTCCTAGCCCAAGCACTAACCCTAGAGATGCCCTAGCCCTCGCCCTAGCCCTAGCGCTAGATCTAGCCTTGCCCTGGCCCTAGCCAAACCCCTAACCCTAACCATAGTTCTAACCCTAAACAAAGCTCGAACCCTAAAGCCAACCCTAGCAATAGTCCTAACCCCAAACCCTAACCCTAAACCTAGCCTTAGCCCTAACCCTAGCCCTAACCATAACACTAGACTTTGCCCTATCCCTAGTCCTAACCTTAACCCTAGCTCTAGACCTAAACCTAGCCGTGACCTAGCCCTCGCCATAGCCCTAACCCAAATCTGAAACCTAGCCCTAGCCCTAGAACTAACCCTAACTCTAGCCCTAACCCTAGGCCTACCGCTAGCCCTAGAGCTAACCATAATTGTAGCCCTAACCCTAGTCCTAGCCCTAACCCTAACAGTAACCCTAGACCTAGCCCTAACCCTATCCCTATCCCTAACCGTAACACTAACCTAACCCTAACTCTAACCTCAACACCAACCCCAACCCCAACCTCAACCAAACCCCAACCCTAAAACTAACCCTAACCCTTAACCTAACCATAACCCCTACACTAACACTAAGCCTAAGCCTAACTGCAACCCTAACTTGATCTCTAACCCCAACTCTTACCCCATCCCCAAACACAACCCCAATTGCAACCTCAATACAAACCACAGCCCTAACAATCACCCTAAATAGACCTAGCCTTGCCCTAGCCCTAACAACAGCCCTAGCCCTCACCCTAGACCTAGCCATAGCCCTAGACCTAGCCCTAGCACTAACCCTCACCTTAATTATAGCCCTAGCTCCAGATCTAGCCTTGCCCTAGCCCTAGCCCAAGTCCTAACCCTAACCTTAAAGCTAGCCCTAGTCCAATACCTATCCCTAGACCTAGCCCTAACTGTAGTCCTAGCCCTAGCCCTAGCCCTAACTGTAACACATGTTCTAACACTAGTCCTAACCCTAACCTTAGATTTAGCCCTAGCCCAAACTCCAACCCTAACCCTGGCCCTGGCCCTAACCCTAAGCACAGACAAAGCCCTAACCCTAGGCCTAGGCCTAGCCTTAGGCGTAAACCTAGCCCTAGCCCTAACCGTACCCTTAAACTTAACCCTAGTCCTAACCCTAGTCCTATCCCAAGCCCTAATCCTAACCCTAAACCAATCCTTAACCCTAAACCTAGCCCTAACCCTAGCCCCAGTCCTAGCCCTAGCACTAACCATAGCCAAAGCCCTAGTCCTAGCCCTTGCCCTAACACTAAACGTAGCCCTACCCCTAACCAAAACCCTAACCCTAAGGATAACCTTAGCCCTAACCCTAACTCTAAACCCCAATGTTAACCCTACCCTAGCCCTAACCATAACCCTAGACCTAACCATAACCCTAACTGTTGCCCTAGCCCTAGCCCTAACCCTAGCTCTGGTGGTATCCCCAGACGTAGCCATAGCCCTAGACTGAGCCCTAGTCCTAGCCCTAGGCCTAGCCCTAAATCTAACCCTAGCCCTAACTCTAACCCTAACACTACCCTAACCCTAATCCTAACCCCAAAACCAACCCAACCCCAACCTCAACACAAACCCAAACCCAAAACCTAACCCTAACTCTTAACCTAGCCGTAACCCCTACCTTCACCCTAACCCTAAACCAAACTCCAACTTTAACCTAACCCCAAACCCAAACTCCACCCCAAAAGCAACCCCAAAACCAATCCCAACACCAACCCTAACCCAAAAGCCAACCCAAAGCCCAACCCCACCCCAACACAAAACCTAAACACAACTGTAACCCTAACCTTAACTCTAATATTAACCCCTACCCTAACACTAACCCTAAACCTAACAATAAAACTAACTCTAACCCTAGCCCTATCCTTACCCCTAACTTTAACCCAAATATTGACCCCTAGCAGACAGCTAACCCTATTCTTATCCCTAATCCCTACCCTAAACCTAGCCCTAGCCCTAGAGCTAAAGCTAAACCTAACCATAGCCCCAACCCTATCCCTAACCATCGCACTAAACCTAACCCTAGACTTAGCCCTAGCACTAGCCTAAACCCTAACCATAACACTAACCCTAAAAAATAATCCTAATCCTACCACTAACCCTAGCCCAACCCAAACTAACTCTAGCCCTAGCCCTAGCCATAACCCTAACCCTAGCGCTAGCCTAATTCTTAGCCATAACCTTAACCCTACCCAGAGACCTAGCCATAACCCGAGCCCTAGCCCTAACCCTAAACCCTAACCATAACTCTAGCCCTAGCCCTAGCTCTAACCCTAACCCTAGCCCTAGCCCTAACCCTAGTCCTGGTCACAGCCCTAGGCCAACCCTACCCCTAGCTCTAGCCCTCTTCCAAACTTAACCATTGCCCTAACCCTAGCCCTAGCATGAAACCCTAGTGTTAGCCCTAGCCCTAGCACTAGCCCTAACCCTAAAACTAGACCAAGCCATAGTCCTAGCCCTAAGCGCAGCCCTACCACTAGCTCTAGGGATACTCCTAACCCTAAACATAAACCTGGCCCTAGCCCTAGCCCTTACCCTAACCCTAGCCCTAGCCCTAAACCTAACATAAAACCTAGCCCTAGCCATAACCCTAACCCTAGAACTAACCCTAGGCAGAGTCCTAGCCCTAATCCTAAACCTAGCCCTAGGAATATCCCTAACACTAACCTTAACCTTAAACCTAGCCTTAACCCTAGCCCTAGCCCGAGCCTTAACCCTAAACTTAAAAATTGCCCTAGACCTATACCTAGCCCTATCCCTAGCCTTAAAACTAGGCCTAATCTTAGCCCTAACCAGAACCCTAGGCCTAACCCTAGCCCTAAACCTAAACTTAACCCTAGCCCTAGCCCTAACCCTAGCTCTAGCCCTTACCATAGTCCTAGCCATAGTGCTAACCCTAGTCCTAGTCCTAGCACTAGGCATAAACCTAGTCCTATCCCTAATCAAAACCTAGCTATAATAACCCTAATCTTATACCTAGCCCTAGCCCTACCCTTAGCCCTAGCCATAACCCTAATCTTAAACCAAGCCTTAGCCAAAGCCTTAGCCCTAATTTTAGCCCTAGGTCTAACCCTAGCCCTAGCCCTAATCCTCATCCTAAAAATAGAACTAGACCTAGCCCTGGCCCCAACCCTACCACTACCCCTAACCCTAACCATAACCTTAGCCCTAGCCCTAAACCTAACCCTAAAACTAATCCTAGCCCTAGACCTAGACCTATGCCTAATCCTAACTCTAGCCCTAGCCCTAACCCTAAAATTGACCTTAAACCCAGCTCTGACCATAGCCCTAGCCCTAGCCCTGACGCTAAACCTAACCCTAGACCTAGACCTACCCCTAACCCTAGCCCTAACCCTAGTCCTAATCCTAGACCTAGCACTAACCCTAGGCCTATCCCTATCCCAAGCTCTAGCAATAACACTAAATACAACCCTAGCCCTAGCCCTAGTTGTAGCCCAAAACCTAAATCTAGACCTAGATCTAGCCCTAGCACTAACCCTCACCCTAGCCCTAGCCCTAAACCTAACCCTAGCCCTAGCTCTAACCCTAGCCCTAACCTTATCCCTAGCCATAGCCGTAGTCCTAACCCTAACCCTAGACATTGCCCTACCCCTAACCTTAATGCTAGCCCTAGTGCTAGAATCAACCATAAACCTAGGCCTAGCCTAAACCTAGCCCTAACCCTAGCCCTAACCCTAACCCTAGTTGTACTCCTAGCCCTAGCACTAACCATAGCACTAAGCCTAGGCCTAGTCCTAACCCTAACCTGAGCCCTATCCCTAATCATAACCCTAAACCCAACACGAACCCCACGCCCTAAAAAACTGTACTCCTAAACCTAACCCTAACCATTAACCTAACCATAACCCCTACACTTACCCTAACCGGAAACCTAAAGCTAAACCTAACCCTAATCCTAGCCCTAACTCAAACCCTAACCCTAGCCTTAATCCTAGCCCTAGCCATAAACATAACCCTACCCTTGGCTGTAGCCGTAGCCCTAGAGGTAACCCTCATTCTAGCCCTAGCTCTAACCCTAGCCCCATTACTAGACCTAACCATAGCCTTAGCCCCAGCCCTTACCTGAGCCCTAGCCCTAACCCTAGCCCTAATCTTAACCCTAAACCTAAACCGAGCCCAAGCTGTAAACCTAGACATTGCCCTAACACTAGTACTAGTCCTAGACCTAGCACTAACCCTAGCGCTTGCCCTAGACCTAGCCCTAGCCCTAACCCCAGCCCTTAACCTAGCACTAGACCTAGTCGTAGCCCTAACACTAACCCTAACCATAGCCCTAGCTGTAAAACTAGACTTAGCTCTAACCCTAGTCCTCACGCTAGCCCTAGCCCTAATTCTAGCCCTAGCCCGAGCTCTAACCCTGACTCTAACCCTAGCCCTAACACTAACTCTGGTCCTAACCCTACCCCCACCCTTAACCTAGTCCTAACACTAAACCCAACACCAACCCCACCCCAAACAAAAACTGCACCCCTAAACCTAACCCTAACTCTTAACCTAACCATGACCCCTACCCTTACCCTAACCCAAAACCTAATCTTAAACCTAACCCTAATCCTAGCCCTAACCCTACCCTAGCCTTAACCCTTTCCCTAGCCCTAGCCCTGATACTATACCTAACCCTAGCCTGATAAGTAAGATTAGCCCTACCCCTAAACCTAGCCCTATAACTACCCCTGGCTCTAGCCCTAAAAAAAACCCTAGACCTAGCCCTAGCACTAGCCCTAACCCTAATCCTAAACCCAGCCCTGACCCTAATGCTAACCCTAGACATAGCTCTAGCCCAAGCCCTTAAGCTAGCCCTAACCATAGCCCTAGCCCTAGCCTTAAACCTATTCCTAAACCTAGCCCTAGCCCCCAGCCCTAAATGTAGCCATAACCCTGGCACTTGCCCTAGCCCTACCCATTGCCCTAACCCTAGCCCTAACCCTAAACCTAGCCCTAACCCTATCCTTAGCGCTAACCCTACCCCTAATCCTAACCCTTGCACTGGCGTTAGCCTTAACCCTACCCTAGCCCTAACTCTAGCTCTTTGCTCTAGCCCTAGACCTAACCCTAACCCTAGCCCTAGAAGTAGCCGAAATGCTAACCCTAACCCCAGCACAAACCCTAACCCCTGTCCGAGCCCTAACCCTAGTACAAGTACTAGCCCTATATCTAATCCTAACCCTAGCCTTAACCCTAAATCTGGCCCCAGCCCTAGTCCTAGCCCAAGCCCTAACCCTAACCCTAGCACTAACCCTAACCCTATACCTAGGCCCAGCTCTAATGCTACCCTGAATTCTAGCCCTAGCCTACACCTTAATCCTTCCCCTACACCTAGCCCTAACCTTATATGTAATCCTACCCATAGCCCTAGAAAGAATCCCAGCCCTAGCCCTAAACCTTAACCCTAACCCTAACCCTACACAAAACCTAACCCTAAATCTCACCCCAACACTAACCCTAGCTCTGTCTCTAGCCCTAACCCTAAACCATAACCCTAACCCTAGCCCTAACCCTACCCTTAGCTCTAAACATAACGCTAACCCTAACCCTAAACCTAGCCTTAACCTTAGCCTTAGACCTAGCCCTAGCCCTAATCCTAGTCACACACCCAGCTGTAGATCTAAGCCTAGCCCTAGCCCTAACCACAATCCTAGCCCTAAAAAAATCCTTAGATTTACCCCTAGCACTAACGTTAACCAGAACACTAGACCTACTCCTAGCCCTAGCCCTAACCCTAATGATAAGCCTAGGCCTAACCCGAGCCCTAGCCCGAGACCTACTCTTGACCTAGCCCCAGACCTAGCACTAACCCTAACATTAACTGTAGCCCTAGACCTACTCCTAGCCCTAGCCCTAACCTTAGCACTAGACCTAACACCAGTTCGACTCCTAGCCCTACCACTAACCCAAGACCTAGCCCTACCCTACACCTAGCCCTAGCCCTAGCCCTAGCGCTATCCTTAGCCCTGGCCCTAGCCTTAGCCCTAGCCCTAAGACTAACCCTAAACTTATCCCTAACGCTAGCCCTAATGCAAGCCCTAGCCCTACACCCAACCCTAGCCCTAGCCCTAACCATAACCCTAACACTAACCTTAAACTTAAACCATAACCTTAACTGTAGTCCTAGTCCTAGCCCTAACACTAACCCTAAACTTATCTCTAGTGCTGGCCCTAACCCTAGCCCTAGCCCTACACCTAATCCTAGCCCTAGACCTAGCCATAACCCTAACAATAACCCTAGCCCTAGCACTAACCCTAACCTTAAACCATAACCCTAACTCCAGCCCTAGCCCTAGCTATAAACATAAACTTAGTGTTGGCCCTAGATTTAGACCTAACGGTAACCCTCAACGTAGACTTAGCCCTAACCCTAGCCCCAGCCCTAGACCTAATACTAGCCTTATCCCTCGCCCTTAGCCTAGCCCTACCCCTAAACTTAGCCCTAATTCGAACACTAAACCTAAACCTAGCCAAGCCCTAAACATAGACATTGCCCTAACATCAGTCCTAGTCCTAGCCCTAGCACTAACCCTAGCACTAGCCCTAGCCCTTGTGCTAGCTCTAGCCCTAGCCCTAACCCTAATCCCCGGCTGTAACGTAGAACTAGACCTAGTCATAGCCCTAACACTAACCCTAATCCTAGCCCTAGCTGTAAAACTAGCCTTAACCCTAACCCTAGTCCTCACCCTAGCCCCAGCCTTCACCCTAACCCTAGCCCTAACCCAGGCCTAGCCCTAACACTAACCTAAACCTAGACCTAGCCCGAGCCCTAGTCGTAGCCCTAACCCTAGCCCTACCCCAACCCTAACCATAACACCAACCCTAATAAACAATCCTAACCCTACATCTGACCCTACCCCAACCCTAACCCTAAACCTAACCCTAACACTAATTCTAGCCCTAGCCCTAGCCCTCATCATAACTCTGGCCCTAGCCCTAACCCTAAACTTAACACTAACACTAACACTAACCCTAGGGTTAGGGTTAGGGGGAGGGTTTTGAGTTAGGCCCAGGGTTAGGACTAGGGCTAGGGCTAGCACTAGGGCTAGGGTTAGAGCTAGGACTAGGACAAGGATTAGGGCTAAGGCTAGGGCTAGTGTTAGCTCTAAGGTAGGACTCTGACTAGGATTAGGGTTAGGGCTAGGGCTAGGGCTAGGGTTAGGATTATGGCTATGGCTAGGGGTAAGGCTAGGTTTAAGGTAAGGATTAACTTTAGGGCTAGGGCTAGGGGTAAGGGGAGGTTTATTATTAGGGCCAGGTCTAGGGCTATGGTGAGAGTTAGGTCTAGGTCTAGTGAAATCACTAGGCCTACGGCTAGGGTTAAAGTTACTAGTAGGACTAAGACTAGGGTTAGGTCTAGCCCTAGGTTTACTGTTAACGTTAGTGCTAGGGCTAGGACCAGGGATTTGGTTAGGGCTAGGTCTATGGCTAGGGCTAGGGCTAGGTTTAGGTTTAGGGCTAGGGCTAGGGCTAGCTCTATGGCTAGGGTTAGGGCTACAGTTATGGTTAGCATTAGTGCTAGGGCTAGGACTACAGATATGGTTAGGGCTAGGGCTAGGTCTAAGGCTAGAGCTATGGGTAGGATTAGGGCTAGGGCTAGATATGCTTTTAGGCCTACGGCTAGGGTAAAGGCTAGGGCTAGGGCAAGGGCTAGGTCTATCTTTAGAATTAGGTTTAGGGCTGAGCTAGGGTGATGTTTAGGGCTAGGGCTAGGGCTAGGACTGTGGCTAGGGTATGCTGGGGCTAGAACTAGGACTAGGGTTATGGCTAGAGGTAGGATAAGGGCTAGAGCTAGTATTAGCCGTAGCGTTAGGACTAGGTCTAAGGCTACGCTCAGGGCTAAGTTTCGGGTTAAGGTTAGGGTTAGAACTAGGAATAGGGATAGGGTAAGGGTTAAGGCTAGGGTTAGAACTAATTCTAGGGCTGTGGTAAGACTGGGTCTATGGATAGGGCTAGGCTTAATGTTAGGGCTAGGACTAGGGCTAAGTCTATGGTTTTGTTTAGGGTAAGGGCTATTTCTAAGGCTATGGTTAGGGTTAAGTTTTAGGATTAGAGCTAAGGCTAGGGCTAGAGCTATGCCTAGGGCTAACCCTAACCCTAAACTTAACCCTAACCCTAGACCTTGCCCTTGCCCTAGCCCTCGTGCTAACTTTAACCATAGCCCTAGCTCTAGACCTATCTTTGCGCTAGCCCTAGCCCGAGTCCTAACCCTAACCTTAACCCTAGCCCTAGCCCTATACCTGGCCCTATCATTTGCCAGAAAACTAGGCCTACCCATAGCTTTAATCATACCCTAGGGCTAACAGTAGCCCTAACCCTAACGTTGACCCTAGCCGTCGCCCTGACTCTAGCCAGAGCCCTAGACGTAACACTGTGAGTCCTAGTCCTAGACCTAGTTCTCACCATATCCCCAGCCCTAGTGCTAACCCTAGTCCTAATCCTAGAATAAGACCTAAGCCTAGCCCTAGCCCTACCCCTAACCAGAAACCTAGCACTAATAACCCTAATCCTAAACCTAGCCCTAGCCCCAGCCCTAGTCCTAACCCTCGCCCTAGGATTAGCCCTAGCCTTAGCCCTAACACTAATCATAAACATAGCCTTAGCCCTAGCACTAGCCTTAGCCCTAACCCAAATCATAAAAATAGCCAAAGGACTAGAACTAGCCCTAGCTTAAACCCAAGCCCTAGACATAACCCTAGACCCAACTCTAATCCTAAAACTAGAACTAGACCTAGCCCTAGACCTAACCCTATAACCAGAACTACCCCAGCCCTAAACTGAATCCTAACCCTAACCCTCAACCTTAACCCCTAACCTAAGCCATAAACCTATCACTAGACCAAGACATAGCCCTAACCATAACCCTAACCCTAGTCCTAGAATGAACACTAACCTTAAACCTAGCCCCAGCCCAATACCTCATAGCCCTAGCCCTAATACTAACCTTAGCCCTAGGCCTAGCACTAAAACTAACCTTAACCCTAAACCTAGCCCTAAACATAGCCTTAGCCCCAGCCCTAAAGCTTACCCTAACTGTAGACCTAGCCCTAACCCTAGACATAGTCCTAGCTCTAGCACTAACCCTTGGCCTAACCCTTGCCCTTGTCCTATCGCTAGCCATAACCCTAGCCCTTGCAGTAGCCCTAGCCCTAACCTTAACACTAACGCTGGCCCTAGCCCTAACCCTAGCCCTAGCCCTAGCTCTAATCTTAGTCCTAGTCCTAGCCCTAGGCCCTACCCTAGACCTAACCCTAATTCTACAACAAACTTTAACCCTAGGCCTAAGCGTAGCCCTAGACCTAACACTAATCCTAAAACTTGCCCTAGACCTTCCCTAACCCTAGCCTTAGCCCAAGCCATAGACTTTTTAACCCTAGACATAGCCCAAACCTAGCCCTAAATCAAGCCCAATCACTCACACTAGATAGGTCCATAGTGCTAGGCCTAGCCCAAATGCTAAACTTAACCTTAGCCCTAGGCCTAGTCCTTACCCCTTAAACAAACCCCAACCATGGCCACAGCCCTTCCTACCCCAAGACCTAGCCCAAACCCTATACCTAACCCTACTACAAGCCCTGGAAATAATCCTAACCCTAGACTTAGCCCCTAATGCGAAAACTACACGAAGCCAAAACCTAACCCTAAATCTTACCCTAACATTAACCCTCGCCCTATTCCCTAACCTCAACCCTAACGCTAGCCCTAGCCCTAAACATAACCTAGCACTAGCCTGAGACCTAGCCTTGTCCTTGCCCTAACCCAGGCCCTAACCCCCACCTTAACCATAGCCCTAGACGTAGTCCGAGACCCAACCCTAACCCTAACTCAAACCCTAACACTAACCCAAGCCCCAGCTCTAGCCCTACCCCAAAACCCTAGCCCAACCCCATCCATAACCCAGCCCTAACCTAGACCTAGCCCGAGCCCATTTCCTAATCCTCACCTTAACCACAGCCCTAGCCTTAGCCTTAAATGTAGCCCTTGTCCATGTCCTCGCCATAACACTAACCCTAGCCCTATCCCTCACTCTAAAGTTAGCCCTTGCCCTCACCCTAGCCTTAGCCATAACGCTAATCCGAAAACTGGCCGTTGCACTAGCCCTAACCTTGGTCTTAGCCCTAGCACTAGCCACAGCCCCAATAGTCACCCTAATTCATACCCTAGCCATAACCGTACCATAACCCAAGACCGAGCCCTAACCTTAACCTAGATCCTTAACGTTAACCGTATACCTAGCCTTATACCTGGCCCTATTCCTAGCCCTAACTACAACCCAGCCCTAACCAATCCCTAGCCAAAGTCCTAGCCTTGTCCTAGTCCTATCCCAGGCCCTAACACTCACCTTAACTATAGCCCTAGCCCTAGCCCTAACTCTAATCCTAACCTTAGACCTAACCTTATCTGTAACCCAAATCCTAATCATAAACCTAGCTCTGTCCCTGTCCCTAGCCCTAACCCTAGCCATAGCCCTAGCACTAACATTAGCCCTTGACAGCCCTTAACTAACCCTAACCCATTCCTCAGTTTTATAATGGCGCCCTAAAATGAGACAGTCACAAAAATTAAGCCCTAGTTATTACACAAGTACTCAATATTACCTAACCCTACCCGAACCCAAAAATAAATGTAACGCTAACCTATCCCTAATCCTAACCCTAACTCAAACCCGTACACTTGAACCCTAACCCTACCCGAAAAACTAACCCTAACTCCATTCCTCATATTCATGATGGCCCTAAACTGATGGTCATAGACCAATAGTTAGACCCAGCTATGAGCTAAGTACTAACCCTAACCTTAGCCCCATACCAGTATACCTTAACCCTAACCCAGATCCTAACACTAACCCTAACCCACTTTAACTGTACCTGCAGTTCATTGAAAAGCTTGTAGAAGTCAGCAATCAATTTTCTGCTCTGCCTCTGCTTTGAATGTGTTTTCTTCTACTCCCTGGCAAGAGACACTACGAAAGAAAATGTAAGAAGTGTTGCTTTTATTACATCACACAAACTAGTTTAAAAGCATTGAGTTCCTACGGGATTTCTCCATGTACCTAATTCAGTAGTTTTTATACTCCCCTTTTCCGAAAAGGACAGACTCCATTACTTAGAGAAATAGTCTGTTTCCAAGCGAAAGAAAAGCTCTATCTTGATACAAGATTGGGTGAAAGAAATATTCATTTAGACACACTTTTGTTTGAAGCCTGTCCGCAGGTCAAAAGCAAGTATAAAGACACGGGCTTGTTTCCTTGTTATATTTGTTGCATATGAGACGAGAACGGGAACGGAACGACAGCATGCAAGAAAATCTGGGGAGTGGAGTTATCAAACATCCGCCACAAACCCTTTTGAACGCTTTCAATTCCTTCCGACTTCTCCAGGTACTGAAGTCAGATATTTGAAAACTCCTGTCTTCCAAAAAGGAGAGACTCCAGTTTTGAAATACTATCTTTCCAAAACCGTGTGCGTCAGATGGAAAATAGAGCTTTATCTTGATTCGTGACTTGAAACATGGATTCGTACGCACTGTGATCAGCCTTCGGTTCATTCATAGTCCTGAGAAATATGGGATGTAATTTCATATTTTTTCTTGTTGCCCCAAGTCTGGATCAGTTCGGTTTTATTCCTGGAAATGATAGCGATACAGTATAATATGAAAGGACTGAGGAATACTGTTTTTAGTACCTCACACAAACCCATTTAAATACCATGTGTTCCAGATTAATAAATAGAATAAGATCCGTTGTATGAAAACTCCACTTTTCATACAAGTGACAATTCCGCTTTGTCTCTTTGCAAAACTGAGAGAGCAACGTGGAAATGAATGCTCCATCTTGATTCCTGAATCTCCGAATAAAAACATTAAGGGATATGCGCTGTTTCTATCCTGCTTTTCTTTCTAGAGAAGGTAGAATGTATGAAGTAATTGCTCTGTCATACTAGTTAAGATTCTGTTCTCCTTTACTTTCTAGGTGAGAGCCCACAGCTCACTTTTAAGTCTGGCCTTAACCCTGAACCTAAACAACCAAAACAATCATACCTGTTCTTATTTTTTTCCAAAATGAGAGAATCATATTGTTATGATAGGAGCCGTTGTTGTTTAGTAACTAGGAGTTATTATCTGAGCCGGCAACACATGCAGGAAAGCACCGTGATGATTCCTGGACGCGTGAAAGGAACATTTATCTACCAGGCACCAGCTTTCACACTGCGGTATTTTAAAAGAACAGTTCTTTCCCTTCTGTGCTGTTGCCTCTTTTCAGAACTTGTTTCATTCCCCTCCCTGTCTTAGAACACTCTCAATAGAGCCCTAGTAGAGCTTGGATATGTTGTTTTCAATGCCTCATACAAAAACCGTTCACTGTATTTGGTTCCATGAAATTATTCTATGTCCTGAAGTCAGGTGCTTGGAACTTTTGTTCTACAAACAAAAGAGACACCAGATTTTCTTTGTCTGTTTGCAAAATTGATAGCGCAACTTTGAAGAGAAAGCTCTAGCATCATTCCTTAACTAGAAACAAAAAAACTGTATCTAGTCGCACTCTGCTTCACTGAACTCCTGAGTTCTGGGGGGAATTATCCACGTACAAAATTCCATACTTTTAATACAGCTTCTTTCCAAACGAGAGATTCCAGTGCCCAGCTCATGAGCCTGTTTCTAAAACTGTGTGCGTAACATTGCAATGAAATCTCTATCTGGATTCCTCAACCAAGGAAAGACATATTTTCTAGACGCTCTTTGATTTAGGCCCGCATTTCTTTGAAAAGTATGTAAAAAATACAAAGGAATTTCCATGATTCACCTGTTGCCACCGTGCAGTATGTGTTCTCACTGCGATGAAAGGAAAATGTGGATTTTGAGGATAACTGGGGAGTTTTTCCTTTATTACCCGCATCAATCCTTCTCAAAGCATTGAATACTATGGGATTGCTCCCGCTACTAACGTCAGTGATGTGAAAAGTCCTGCATCCCAATTCAGAGAGAGTCCCGTTCTTAACGACTTGGTGGTTTTTAAAATGTCGGAGAGCAAAATAGAAAAGCGCTACCTTGACTCCAGACTTCTAGAAACCCCTTTTATCCTAATGCACACAGAATGAAATGGGCCTATATTTTCTTATGCTTGTAGAAAATAGGACAAAATTTCCCAGTTTTACTTGTTGCAACAGTTCAAAATCCACAATTTAATATCCAAGAAATGCGAACACCACATTAGAACGAGTATCGAGAGTGTTTTGAGTATCTCCTGCATAAACTTGTGAGCACACTGAGTTCTGGGAATTCTCCTGTAAGTAGGTTTGGGGTTTTTTGGAAAAAGTGAAACAGGTAAAAACAGGAGTTTCTGTAGTTTAGTAACTAGGAGTTTCCAACTGAGCTGGCAACACTTAAAAGAAAGCACCATGATGATCCCTGACTGCGGGAAAGTAATGTTTTACTGCAACGCACCTGCTTTTACACCTCGTTTCATTCAAAATTTATGTTGAAGATACAAAGAGGCTTGATGCCTCTTTTCAGAACGTTTTCTATTCCTGTCTTTGTCTGAGAACACTCACTGTAGAGAAAAAGAAAAGCTTGGGTGAGTTGTTTACAATGCCTCTTACAAACACCTTTCAACGAATTAAGGTCCACGGAATTATTCTATGTCCTGTATTCAGAGATATAAAACTTATTTTTTCCGGTCCAAAGAGACACCTGTTTTTCAGATTTATCATTTTCTGAAACTGAGTGCGCAGCTTTGAAGTTAAAGCTCTATTTTCATTCCGGATTTGGAGAAACAAACATATGTCTAGACGTCGTCCTTTTCACTGACGGACTAAGTTCTGAGGGATTTCTCCACGTAAACTAGTTTTCCAAAGGAGAGACTCTGGTCCCTAGCCTGTTTATACAACTGTCTGAGTAACATTGAAATGCAAGCTCTATCCGCATTCCTTACCCTAGGAAAGATACTTTTCACTAGAAGCTCTGTGAATTAGGCCAGCGTTTCTTTGAAAAGCATGTAAAAGACAAAATTCAATTTCCTTGTTTCACCTGTGGCCACCGTAACATTCTGAGTACTCACTGCTATAAAAGCAACACTTGTAGACGGTGAGGATAGCTGGGGAGTGTTTTCTTAGTACCGGCATCCATCCCTTTCAACTCATTACTATGGGATTTCTCCCAGTACAAAAGTCAATAATTTAACCAGTCCTGTTTCTCAATACAGAATGTCCTGTTCACGCCAGCTTGGTGAGTTTTCAAAAGTGAGAGTACAACGTAGAAAAGAAAACGCTATCTTGATTTCCGACATGGACAAAACACTTTTTTCCTAATGTACACTGAGAGAACACTGAGTCTACTTCTGACGCTTGTAGAAGATGGGATAAAATTTCCCATTTATACTTGTAGCCCAAGTTCAGAAAACATTCTTTTTTTACTCCTAGAATTGAGAACACCATTTTAGAAGAAGACTTGAGAGTGTTGATTTTAGCACTTCCTGAAAATCCTTTTGAATACAATGAATTCAGGGAATTCTCCTTTAACTAGGATTAGTTGTTTTGGAAATAGAGAAACTGGTAAATACGGGAGCCTCTGTTGTTTAGTAATAAGGAATTTTCACCTGAGCCAGTATCACTTAAAGGAAAGCGCCGTAAGATGCCTGACTGCGGGCAAGTAACATTTATCTCAAAAGCACCTCCTTTCACACGCCGTTGTATTCAAAACTATGTTGATAATGCAAAGTCCTTTCCGCTCTATGCTTGTTGCATCTTTTCAGAACGTGTTCTAATCCAGTACCTGTCGGAGAACTCTAACTCTAGAAAAACTTCTGTGTGTTTTCATTACCTCATACAAATTGTTCAAATTGTTAAGTTCCAGGGAATTATTCTACTCCTGAAGTCAAGGATTTCAAACTTTTGTTTTCCAAACCAAAGAGACTCCGATTTTTCTTTTTCTGTATCAAATTCTGAGTGAATGTTCTATCTTCAGTCCTGACTTGGAGAAACTTATATCTAGACACAATCCGTTCCACTGAATTCTGAGTCCTATGGCGTTTCTTAAAGTACAAAATTGCATATTTTTAATATTCCTGTTTTACAAACGAGAGACTCCCATGCCTAGCTCATCAGGCTTTTTTTCGAACTGTGTATCTTTGAAATAAAAAATCTATGGGATAAAATTCTATGTGGATAAAACATTTCAATAGAGTGTCTGTGCTTTACACCAGAGTTTCAGTGGAAATCATGTAAACGATAAAAAGGAATTTTCCTGTTTCACCTAAGTCCACTGTTAAGCATGAGTTCTCACGGCTATAAAAGCAACATTGTAGATGGAGAGAATAGCGGGGGGAGTGTTTTTTTAGTACAGGCCTCAATCGCTTTCACCGCACTGAATACTATGGGATTTCTCCCATAGTCAGTGATTTCAATTGTCCTTTTTCCCAATACACCAGAGAGTCCTGTTCACATTGACTTAGTGAGTTTTCAAAAATGAGAGAGCAAAATAGAAAAGAATTTTTATTTTGATTCCTGAGTTCGAGAAACACCTTTTTATCCCAAAGCACTTTGAGTGAAGCCTGCGTTTCTTTCTGAGGCTTGTAGAAGATAGGTTGAAATTTCCCACTTTTATTTGTTTCCCCTGTTCAGAATCCATTTATTTTTACGTTTAGAAATAAGAACACCTATTTAGAAGAAGACTTAAGAGTGTTGATATTACACCTCCTGGAAAACCTTGTTCACAAACAGAGTTATGGGAATTCTCCTTTAATTGGGATTTGTTGTTTTGGAAAGAGACAAACTGGTATAAACTGCAGCCGTTATTTTCAACTGAGCCTGCATCTCTTAAAGAAAAACTCCGTGATGATTCTATACTGAGTGAAAGTAACGTTTACCTGCAACGCACCTGCTTTCACACAGCGTTTTATTCCAAAGTATGTTGAAAATATAATGTCTTTCCCCTTCAAACTTTTTGCTTCTTTTCAGAACATGTTCTAGTCCACTCCCTGTCTGAGAACACTCACTGTAGAGAAAAATATGCGAGTGAATTGTTTTCAACACCTCGTACATACACCGTTCAACCTATGAAGGTCCAAGGAATTACTCCATGTCCTGAAGTCAAGGATTGCATCGTCTGTATTCAAGTCTACAGAGAATGCGTCTTTCTTTTGTCTGTTTCCAAACTGAATGCTCATCTTTGAAGTTAAAGCTTTATCTCCATTGCTGACTTGCAGAAACAAACATATATCTAAACGCACTCTGTTCCACTGAAGGCCAGAGTTCTAAGGAATTTCTCTACGTACAAACTGTCATATTTTTAGTACACCAGTTTTCCAAAAGAGGGACTCCAGTGCCTAGCTCATCTGCCTTTTTTACCTGTTTGAGTAACATTGAAATGAAAGTTCCATCGGGGTGCCTCACTCAAGGAAAGACACATTTCACTAGTGGATCTGCGCTTTAGGATAGCGTAATTTTGAAAAACATATAAATGATACAACGGAATTTCCCGGTTTCATTTGTGACCAGAGTTAAGTATGAGTTCTCACTGCAATAAAAGCAACAGTGCAGAAGCTGAATATAACTGGGGAGTGTTTTCTAAGTACCTACATGAATCCATTTCAACGCATTGAATACTATGGGAATTCTCCCTGTTCTAGTGACAGTGATTTAAATAGTCCTGTTTCCCAATACAGTAAGACACTCATTCACTCCGGCTTGGTGAGTATTGAAAAGTGGGAAATAAAATACAAAAGAAAACGCTGTTTTGATGGCAGACTTCGAGAAAACTCCTTTTGTCCGCATGCACACTGAGTGGAGTCTGCGTTTATTTCTGACGCTTCTAGAGGATAAGAAAGTTCCCAGTTTTACTTGTTTCCCCAGTTTAGAATCCATTATTTTTTCTCATATAAATGAGAACACCACTTGAGATGACTTGAGAGTGTTGATGTTAGCACCTCCTGAATAGCCTTGTGAACAAACTGAATTCGGGGAATTCTCTTTCAACAAGGACCGATTATTTTGGAAACAGAGAAACTGGTAAAAACTGGAGCCTCTGGGGTTTAGTAACCAAGAATTTTCAACTGAGGAGGCAACACTAAAAGGAAAGCACCGTGATTATTCCTGACTGAGGGCATGTAATGATTATCTGAAGCACTCCTGCTCTCACAAAGCGTTTTATTCAAAAGTATGTTGAAAATTCAAAGTCCTTTCCCCTTTATGCTTGTTGCCTCTTTTCGGAACTTGTTCGATTCCAGTCCCTGTCTAAGAACACTGTAGAGGACTGAAAAAGATTGGATGTGTTGTATTCAACACCGCATTAAAAACACCGTTCAAGGTATTAAGTTCCACGGAATTTTACTTTGTCCTGATGTCAAGATAGTAACACTTATGTATTCAAAACAAAAGAGTCTCCAGCTTTTCCTTATTTTTCCGTTTCCAAATATGAGTGTGCAACGTCTATCTTCATTCCTGACTTGGAGAAAGAAACATCTATACGCACTCTCTTTCACTGAACGCCTAAGTTCTATGGCATGTCTCCGCGTACCAAAAGCCATATTTATAATACCTCCGTTTTCCAAATGAGTGATTGGAGTCTGTAGCTCATCTGTCTCTTGGAACAACTGTGTGTGTTACAAAGAAATGAAAGCTCTATCTGGATTCGTCACCCGTGCAAAACCAAATTCACTAGCACCTCTGAGCATTAGCCCACAGTTTCTTTGAAAATCGTTTAAATTATACAAATGAATTTCCCTGGTTCACCATATAGGTCGTTTTCCAAAACGGAGTGAACATTTTGAAGTGAATGGTCTATCTTCATTCCTGACTTGGAGAAACATACATATATCAAGACGCACTGTTTCACTGAAGGCCGAGTTCTATGGGATTTCTCCACTTTCAAAATACCATATTTTTAGTACACCAGTTTTCCAAAGGAGAGACTCTAATCCCTAGCTCAGCTACTTGTTTGTTGAACTGTCTGAGTATCATTGAAATGCAAGCTGCATCTCGATTCCTCACCCGAGGAAAGACCCAATTAACTAGACTCTCTGTGCTTTAGGCGAGCCTTTCTTTGAAGAGCATGAAAAAGATAAAACGGAATTTCCCTGTTTCACCTGTGTCCACAGTTAAGCATGAGTTCTCACCGCGATAAAAGCAACACTGTAGATAGTGAGGATAGCTGGGGAGTGTTTTCTTAGTACCTGCATCAATCCCTTTGAATACCCTGGGATTTCTCCCTGTACTAAAGTCAGTGATTTAAAAAGCCCTGTTTCCCAATACACAGACAATCCCGTTCTTACCGACTTGGTGCGTATTCAATTATGGGAGAGCAGAATAGAAAAGAAAATGCTTGAATTCTGACTTCGACAAAACCATTTTATCCCAGTGAGTGAAGCCTGCGTTTATATCTGATGTTTGTAGAAGATAGGATTAAATTTCCCAGGTTTCTTTGTTGCTCCAGATCAGAGTCCATTCTATTTTAATCCTAGAAATGAGAGCACCACTTTAGAAGAAGACTTCAGAGTGTTGATTTTAGCACCTCTGGCAAACCTTTGTGAGCACACTGAGTTGTGGGCTTTCTCCTTTAGCTAGGATTGGTTGTTTTGGCTGGGTTATTGTGGGAACCATCAGTTTAATTTGATCCACTATGTCTGACGTGTTTGGTTCGGCCTGCTCTGTCCCGGAGCCTGAAGAAGAAAACTTGACAAATAATCCCCTGATTTCCCAAAAACCGAGTTTCCTCCTTCTCTTATCTGTACTTTACTCCAGTTTACACCCAGCTTGGTCATGAAAGAGTGCATATAGCAAAATGATATGTACCTCTTTATCTGCCTTATAGCTTAACAGAATGTTTTGAGGTTGTTGTGACTTGACTGGAGCTTGCACAAACAGCTGCTGTGAAAAGTCCCGTGGCAACAGAAATATGCCCTGAGCTTTTGAACCCTATAAAAAGCCTGCCTCTGAAAAACAAAGTTGAGACTTGATCAGAAAGCCTGTCTTGTCTCCCTCCTTTGTGTCTCTTGTCCCTTCTCATCCTCACCCCCCCACCCCCCTCGCAGGTCCTCGTTGAACTGTCCGACGGGTAGGGACAATTGGTGCCCATCTTGGCTCTCGAGTATGGGGGACAATCTGACGGACGCCGTGGAGAAAGGCCTGGGCCCAGGCAAGATCATTAAAGTAAAAGAGGAGACGAAACGTCAAATCCTCAATTCGGTAAGAGAGACGGCGCAATATGAGACAAGGAAATAGCGTTCAGGAAAAATTTGTGGTCTTAAAGATAGTCTTAAGATACTGGGAGTCCAAGTCAAAAACAAGGACTTGGTACAATTTTTTCAATTTTTGGTGGAGGTCTGTCCCTGGTTTCTACAGGAGGGCAGTATTGATTATAAAAGGTGGAAAAGAGTGGGAGATGCTCTCAATGATTTTTTCGTGTTTTGGGGCCGGAAATGCTGTCTGTGACTGATTTTTCTTATTGGAATTTGATAAATGTAACTCTTCGGTTTGAACTGTCTTCTCCAGTAACAAAGGAAATAATAGAGGAAGGGGAAAAATATGGCCTCTAATTTCGCTCAAGTTAGCTGCCGCTGAGATGATAGTACAGAAACAACTCTCTGCAGGCCATATTGAGCCAACTACTTCCCCTTGAAATACCCCTATTTTTGTCATAAAAAAGAAATCTGGCAAATGGAGACTACTTCAGGACCTTCGGGAAGTAAATAAATCTATGATCGTTATGGGAGCATTACAGCCTGGCCGTCCTACTCCCGTTGCAATCCCTATGGGTTTTTAAAAAATAGTTATAGATTTAAAAGATTGCTTTTTTACCATCCCCCTTCATCCTAATGATAAAGAACGATTGGCCTTTAGCCTTTTTTCTATAATTTTTAAAGGCCCTATGAAACGATATCAGTGGAAGGTTTTGCCCCAAGGCATGGCCAATAGTCCCACGCTTTGTCAACAATTTGTTGCTCATGTCATCCACCCCATTCGTGTTCGATGGCCTCATCTTTATATTGTCCATTATATGGATGATATTCTTTTGGCTGGGCGGGATGGCCAAGATCTACTCCAATCCTAACCTTAACCATAGTCCTCGCCCAATTCCTATCCCTAGCCCTAACTATAGCCTTAGCCCGAGCCGTGTCCGTAACACTAGCCCTATCCTTAGTACTAACCCTAACCTTAACCCTAACTATAGCCCTAACCCTAGACTTAGCCTTAGCCCAAATGCCAAACCTTACCTTGGCCCTAGTCTTAACCCTAGAAAAAGGCTTAATCCTAGTCTTAGTTCTAGCCCTATGCATAACCGTAGTCCTATCCCTAGCCTACTTGTAAACTTAACCAAAGCCCTAACCCTAGCGGTAGCCCTCACACTAATCCTAAACATAGCCTTAGCCTTAGACCAAGCCCTAACTCAAGACCTAGCCCTAACCATAGCCCTTACCATTGCGTAGCATTAACCGTAACCCAAGACATAGCCTAGCAGTAGCCCTAACCTTAGCCATAGACACAGACCAAGCTCTAGCCCTAAACCTAATTCCAAACCTAGCCCTAGCCTTAGCCCTAACACTGGCCATACAATAGCCCTAACACTGGCACTAGCCATAGCCCTAACCCTAGACCTAACCTAACACTAACCCTAAACCTAACCTTATTATTAATCACTACAAGAAAGCTAACCATATTTGTCTCCCTAAACCTAACCCTAACCATAGCCCTAGCTTTGACCTTAATCCTAACCCTAACCCTAGCCTTAGCCCTAGTGCTAACCTTAAACCTAACCCTAGCCCTAATCGTAGACCTAGTCTTAGCCCTAGCCCTAAGCCCAACCCTAACCATAACAGTAACCCTAACAAATAAACCTAACCCTAAACCTAACCCGAACACTAATTCTGACACCAGTCCTAGCCCAAATCATAACCCTGGCCCTAGTCCAAGCAATAAACATAACCCTAACACGAACACTAACCCTAGCCCTCTCCTTACCCTAATACTGGGCCCAAACAGCCCTCTTCTGAGCCTAACCTAGCCCTAAACCCAGCCCAAGCATGAAAACTTAATTCTAAACCTAGCCCTAGCCATATCACAACCACAATGCCTTGCTCCACCCTAGCCCTAGGCGTAACCCCAGCTCTAGACCTAGCCCCAGCCCGAGCCCAAAACCTAGCCCTACCCGTACCTCTTGCTATAGTCTTAAACCTAAACATAAACCTAGCCCTAACACTACCTTATCCCTAAAGCTAAGATTATGTCTAGCCCTAACCATAAAGCTATCCCTAGAACTAACCCTAGGTAGATCCTTAGCCTTAATCCTAACTGTAGCCCTAGAAATAGCCCTAACCCTAACCTGAACCTAAACCTAGCCCTAACCTTAGCCCTAGCACTAGCCCTAACCCTAATCTTATTCCTAGCCCAAGCAATAGCCCTAGCCCTAAATCTAAACTTAGGTGTAGCCACAGCCTTAGCCCAAATCCTTATTCTAAATCTAGACTTAGCCCTAGCCCTAGTCCTAATCCTAACGAAGACCCTAACCCTTAATTTAAACCTAACGCTAGCTCTAGCCTAAAACCCTAAGCCTAAACCTAGACCTAACCCTAAACTTAAACATAGCCCTAGCCCTAGTCCTATACCTAGCCCTAGCCCTAACCTTAGCCCTATTCCCAACCCTATTTGTAGCACTAGCACTAATCCTTACCATAACCCAAGCCCTAGGCCAAGTGCTAGCCATCAACATAAACCTAGAAAGAATCCTAGACCTAACCCTTACAGTAAACCTAGCCCTAGCCCTAACACTAAGCATAAACCTAATATTAAAACTTAAACCTAAACCTAGCCCTCGCACTACCCCAGCCCGAAACATAACCCTAGCCCTAGACCCAGCCTTAGCTCTAGAACTATCTTGGCACTAGCACAAGCCCGAGTCCTAACCCTAACTCTAACCCTAGCCCTGGACTTATACCTAGCCCTATCATTTGTCATAAAACTAGGCCTACCCATAGCCAAATCATACCCTAGGGCTAACATTAGCCCTAACGCTAACGTTGACCCTCACCATATCCCTAGCGCTAACCTTAGTGCTAGTCCTAGAATAAGACCTAAGCCTAGCCCTAGCCCTACCCCTAACCCTAAACCTATCACTAATAACCCTAATCCTAAACCTAGCCCTAGCCACAGCCCAAGTCCTAACCTTAGCAATAGGATTTACCCTAGCTTTAGCCCTAACACTAATCATAAAAATAGCCCTAGCCCTAGCTCTAGCCCTAGCCCTAACCCAAATCATAAAAATAGTCAAAGGACTAGAACTAGCCTTAGCTTAAACCCAGTGACTAGACATAGCCTTAACCCCAACTCATCCTAAAACTAGAACTGATGTTGTTTCTTAACTAGGACTTCTTATCTGAGACGGTAACACATGCAGGGAAGCACCATGATGATTTCTTAGTCTGGAAAGTAACGTTTTTCTACAACGCAACAGCTTTCCTCGCTTTCGTTTATTCAAAAATATGTTATAAAAAACCTTTCCTTCCCTTCTATGCCTATTTTCAGAACTTGTTTCATTCTTAGAAGACTCACAATAAAGCCCTAGAAGAGCTTGGATATGTTGTTTTCAATGCCTCATACAAACACCGTTCACCGTATTAGGTTCCATGGAATTATTCTATGACCTGACGTCAGGCGCTTGAAACTTTTATTTTACAAACAGAGGAGACTCCATATTTTCACTGTCTGTTTGCTAAATTGATTGTCCAACTTTGAAGTGAAAGCTCTATCTTCATTCCTTTACTAGAAGCAAAAACTATATCTAGTCGCACTCTGTTTCTCTGAACTCCTGAGTTCGGTTTGTTTTGTCCACGTACAAAATTCCATACTTTTAATACATCTTTCCGAACGAGAGACTTCACTCCCAAACTCATGACCCTGTTTGTACAATTTTGTGAGTAACATTCCAATGAAATCTCTATCTGGATTCCTCAGCCAAAGAAAGACATATTTCACTAATCATATAATCACTCTGTGATTTGGTCCATAGTTTCTTTGAAAAGCATGTAAAATATACAAAGGAATTGCCATGTTTCCCAATTTAATACAAGAAATGAGAAAACTGCTTTATAAAAAATCTTGAGTGTATTTTGATTACCTCTTCCAACAGAGCTGTCAACAATTAAAGGAAAGCACCATGATGATTCCTGACTGCGAGAAAGTAAAGGTTTTTTGGAACGCAACTGCTTTTTCACCGCGTTTCATTCAAAAGTATGTTGAAGATACAATTTCCCTTCCCTTCTATGCTTATTGCCTTCCCTAACCCTAATCCAAGGCCCAGCCCTCTTCTAAACCTAACCCTAGCCCTAACCGCAGCCCAAGCCTGAAAACCTAATTCTAAACCTAGCCCTAACCATAGCACAATCACTAGCCCTTGCCCTACCCTAGCTCTAGCCCTAGCCCTAACCCCAGCTCTAGACCTAGCCCTATAACTAACCCTAGCTCTAGCCCTAGCCCTAGCCCTAATCCTAGCCCTACCCCTACCTCTAGCAATAGTCTTAACTCTAAACATAAACCTAGTCCTAAACCTACCTGAGCCCTAAACCTAAGATTAAGTCTAGCCCTAACCAAAACGCTAACCCTAGAACTAACCCTAGGCAGATCCCTAGTCCTAAACCTAACACTAGCCCAGAAAATAGCTCTAACCTTAACCTTAACATAAACCAAGCCCTAACCCGAGCCCTAACACTAGTTCTAACATTAATCCTATTCCTAGCCCAAGCAATAGCCCTAGAGCTAGTCCTAGCCTTAAACCTAAACACAGCTGTAGCCGTAGCCTTAGCCCAAATCCTTTTTCTATACCTAGGCTTAGCCCTAGCCCTACGCCTAACCCGGATCATAGCCTAGATAAAGGCGAAGCCCTAGCCCTAATCATAACCAAGACCCTAAACCTTAAGCTAAACCTAGCCCTAGACCTACACCAAAACCCTAAGCCTAACCCTAGACCAAGCCCTATCCTTATCACTAACCTTAACCCTAGCTCTAGACCTAGACCTAGGCTTGCCCTTGCCATCGCCATGAACCTGAGCCTAACCTTTACCCTAGCCCTAACCTTAAGACTAAACCTAAACCTATCCCTAGCCCTAGTCCGAAACCTAGCTCCAAACCTAGGCCTAGCCCTAACCTTAGCCCTAGCCCAAACCCTAGTTGTAGCACTAGCCCTAATCCTTACCCTAAACCTAACCGTAGGCTAAGTACTAGCCATAACCCTTAACCTAGAAAGATTCCTTGACCTAACCCTTGCCCTAGACCTAGCCCTACCCCTAACACTAGCTATAACCCTAATATTAAAACCTAAAACTAAACCTAGACCTAGCCCTAGCCCTAGCCCCGGACTAAAAATAACCCTCGCCCTAGCTCTAGCCTTAGCTCTAGCCCAAACCTTAACCCTAGCCCTAGACCTATACCCGGCCCTATTGCTTGCCATAAAACTAGGCCTACCCATAGCTTTAATCATACCCTAGGGCTAACAGTAGCCCTAACCCTTACGTTGACCCTTGCCCTAGCACTGACCCTAGCTAGAGTCCTGGACGTAACACTAGTCCTAGTCCTAGACCTAGTCCTCACCATATCCCTAACCCTAGTGTTAACACTAGTCCTAGTCCTAGAATTAGACCTAAGCCTAGCCCTAGCCCCACCCCTAACCCTAAACCTACCACTATTAACCCTAATCCTAAACCTAGCCCTAGCCACAACACTAGTCCTAACCTTAGCCCTAGGTTTACCCCTAATCTTAGCCCTTATACTAATCATAAACATAACCCTAGACCTAGCTCTAGCCTTAGGCCTAACCATAATCCTAAACGTAGCACTAGCCCGAGCCCTAGCCATAGCGCTATCTCTAATCCTAGCCCTAACCCTAATCATAAAAAAGCCAAAGTACTAGAACTAGCCCTAGCCTAAAACCAAGCCCTAGACCTAGCCCTAGCCCTAACCTTAATCCTAAAACTAGAACTAGACCTAGCCTAAGCCGTAACCCTATCCTTAGAACTACCTCTAGCCCTAAACTGAACCCTAACTCCTAACCTAAGCCATATACCTGTCCCTAGACCAAGATCTAGACCTAACCATAGCCCTAGTCCCAGTCCTAACACTAACCCTAACTCTAGACCTAGCCCTTACCCTAGACCTAGTCCTAGCACTAGCATTAACCCTAGGCCTAACCCTTGCCCTTGTCCTATCCCTAGCCATAACCCTAGCCCTTGCAGTAGCCCTAGCCCTAACCTTAACACTAACTCTGGCCCTAGCCCTAACCCTAGCCCTAGCTCTAGCTCTAATCCTAGTCCTAGTCCTAGCCCTAGGCCCAACCCTAGACCTAACCCCAATTCTACAACTAACCTTAACCCTGGGCCTAAACGTAGCCCTAAACCTAACACTAATCCTAAAACTTTCGCTAGACCTTCCCTAACACTAGTCATAACCCAATTTCAAGCCCAAGCCATAGACCTAACCCTAATAACCCTAGACATAGCCCAAACCTAGCCCTAAATCAAGCCCAATCACTCACACTAGTCATAGTCCTGGCTCTAGCACTAACCATAGCTCTAGGCCTAGCCCAAACCCTATTTTAACCTTATCCCTAGCCCTAGTGCTACACCTAAATCAAACCCTATCCCGCGCTCTAGCCCTAATCTTTTATAAATACTGTGCTTCCAAAACAGTGTGTGCCAGATGGAAAAGAGCACTTTATCTTGATTCATGACTTAAAGAAACAATCATTGATTTGGAAGCACTGTGTTCAGCCTTCGGTTCATTCATAGTCATGGGAAATGTGGGATGTCATTTCACATTATTGCTTGTTGCCCCAGTTCTGGATCAGTTAGGTTTTATTCCTGGAAATGAGACCAATACAGTATAATATGAAAAGGACTGAGAAATATTGTATTCAGTACCTCATAACAACCCACATAAACACATTTTGTTCCCAATTTATCAATAGACTAAGATCCTTTGTTTGAAAACTCATCTTTTCCATACAAGAGAGAATTCAGGTCTTATCCGCTTTGTTTTTTTGCAAAACTGAGTGAGCAATTTCGAAATGATTACTCCATCTTCATTTCTGAATCTCCGAATAAGAACATGCACGAAAGCACTGTGATGATTCCTGAACGCAGAAAATTACGTTTATGCTCCAGGTTTCACACTGCAGTTTATTCAAAAATCATGTTAAAAAGCATTTCTTTCCCTTCTATGCGTGTTGCTTTTTTTCAGTACTTGTTCCATTCCACTCCCTGTTGTAGAACACTCACAATAGCCCCCAAGAAGAGCTTCGATATGTTTTTTCAATATCTCATAGAAGTATCGTTCACCGTATTAAGTTCCAATCTATGTCCTGAAATCAGGTACTTGAAACTTTAGTTTTTCAAATAGATGAGACTCCACATTTTCCTTATTTGTCTGTTTGCCAAACTGAGTGTCCAACTTTGAAGTCAAAGAAGTCATTCTTGACTAGAAGCAACAAACCTATGTCTAGTCGCACTCTGTTTCATTGAACTCCTGGGTTCCATTCCATACTTTTAATACACCGGCTGTGAAACTAGAGTCTCCAGTCCAAAGCTCATGTGCCTGTTGGTACCACATTGTGAGTAAAAGGAATGTTATATTTCTCTGGACGCTCTTTGATTTAGGCCAGAGTTTCTTTGAAAAGCGTGTAAAACATACAAAGAAAATTCCCTGTTTCACCTGTTGCCACCATTCTGTATGTGTTCTTACTGTGATAAAATGAAAACTGTAGATGTAGGGGATAAATGGTGATTGTTTTCTTATTACCTGCATCAATCGTTTTCAAAGCAATGAATACTATGGGACTGCTCCCACTACTAAAGTGATTTTAAAAGTACTGTCTCCAAATTCAGAGATAGTTCCGTTCTTAACGAATTGGTGCCTTTTAAAATGTCGGAGAGCAAAATAGAAAAGAATGAGCTGTATTACTTCCCCTTTTATTTCAAAGAACACTGAGTGAAAAACTTGCCTATTTTTGTAATGCTTAGAAGATAGGAAGAAATTCTACAGTTTTATTTGTTGTCACAGTTCAGAATCCATAATATTACACCCCTGGTAAACAGAACACCGATTTAGAACAACACATGAGAACACTGAGTTCTGGGAATTCTCCTGTCAGTAGGATTGGGTTTTCTATGGAAACAGAGTAACAGGTAAAAACAAGAACTTCTGTAGTTTAGTGACTAGGAGTTTCCAAATGAGCTGGCAACACTTAAAGGATAGCAACGTGATGATTCCTGAGTGCGGGAAAGTAACGTTTTTCTGCAGTGCACCTGCTTTCACACCGCGTTTTATTCCAAAATATGTTAAAAATGCAAAGTCCTTTCCCTTCTATCCTTGTTGCCTCTTTTTGGAACGTGTTCTATTCTTGTCCCCGTGTCAGAACACTCACAGTAGAGGACTAGAAAAGCTTGGATGAGTTGTTTTCAATACCTCTTACAAACACCATTCAAATTATTAAGTTCCATGGAGTTATTCCATGTCCTGTATTCAAGGGTATGAAACTTTTTTCCGAGTCCAAAGAGACACCAGTTTTTCTTATTTGTCTGTTTCTGAAACTGAGTGCACAGCTTTAAACTTAAAGCTCGATCTTCGTTCTTGACTTGGAGAAACAAACATATACTGTGTTCAGAGGGATTTCACCACTACAAAATGTCATATTATTAGTTCACCAGTATTCCCAAAGAGAGACTCTAGTCCCTAGGGCCTCAGCCTGTAGAACTCTCTGAGTATCTTTGAAAAGAATGCTCTATCAGCATTTCTTACCCTAGGAAAGACACATTTCAATAGACGCTCTGTGCCTTAGGCCAGAGTTTCTTTGAAAAGCATGTAAATGAATTTTCCTGTTTCACCTCTGGATACCTTACAGCATGAGTTCTCACTGCGATAAAAGCAACACTGTAGATGGTGAGGATAGCTGGGTAACCTTATCTTAGAACTGGAATCCATCCTTTTCAAGGCATTGAATATCGTGGGATTTCCCCCAGGACTGAAGTCAGTGATATAACAAGTCCTGTTTCCCAATACACAGAGAGTCCCGTTCAAACCGAGTTGATGACTTTTCATAATTGGGAAATCAAAATAGAAAAGAAAAAGCTATCGTGATTCCTGACTTCGACATAACACCATTTACCCCTAATGCTCACTGAGTGGAGCCTGCGTTTATTTCTGACGCTTGTAGAAGATAGAATAAAATTTCCCAGTTTTACATGTAGCCACAGTCCAGAAATCTTTCTCTTTTACAACTAGAAATGAGAACACCAATGTAGACTTAATAGTGTAGATTTTACCATCTCCTGCAAAACTTTGTGAACACACTGAATTCTGGGAATTCTCCTTCAACTAGGATTGACGGTTTTTGATACAGATAAAATGGTGAAAACTGGACCCTCTGTGGTTTAGTGACTAGGAGTTTTCATCTAAACCGGCAACACTGAAAGGAAAACAGAGTGATGATGCCTGACTGCAGGCAAGCAAAGTTTATCTCCAAAGCACCTCTTTTCACACCCCCTATTATTCAAATTTTGTTAATAAAGTTATGTCCTTTCCCTTCCATGCTTGTTACCTCTTTACAGAAAGTGTTCTTTTCCTATCTCTGCCTGAGAACACTCACTGTAGAAGACAAAAATGACTTGGATGTGTTGTTTTCAATACCTCAAACACAGTTCAAAGTATTAAGTTTCAGCAAATTTTTCTATGTCCTGAAGTCAAGTATTTTAAACTTCTGTTTTCCAAACCAAAGAGGCTCCAGTTTTTCCTCATTTGCCTGTATCAAATACTGAGCGCACAATTTTGAAGTGAAAGCTGTATCTTCAATACTGAGTGGAAGAAATTAACATAACTAAAAGCACTCTGTTCCACTGGAATTCTGAGTTCTATGGGGTTTCTCCATTTACAAAATTGCATATATTTAATACTCCTGTTTTCTAAACGAGAAACTACATTGACTAGCTCATCTACAGAATTTACCTGTTTCATCTGTGGCCACATTTAATCATGAGTTCTCACTGCGATAAAAACTACAATGTAGATTGAGAGAATAGCTGGGTTCTGTTTTCTTAGTACTGGCATCTATCCCTTTCAACTCACTGAATACTACGGGGTTTCTCCTTGTACTAACATCATTGACTTAAAAAGTTCATTTTTCCAATACACCGAGAGTCCCATTCTTACCGACTTTGTGAATTTTCAAAAGTAGCGAGCAAAATTGAAAAGAAAATGCGATCTTGATTCCTGACTTTGAGAAACTCCATTTTATCACAGTGCACACTGAGTGAATCCTGCGTTTCTTTCTGATGGTTTTAGAAGATAGGATAAAATTTACAAGTTTTACTTGTCCCTGTTCAGAATCCGTTCGTATTTATGCATAGATATGAGAACAACACTTTAAAAGAAGACTTGAGAGTGTTGATTTTAGCAACTCCTGCAAACCCTTGTGAAAACACTGAGTTCTGGGAATTCTTTAACTGTTATTGGTTATTTTAAAAAGAGAGATCCTGTTTAAAAACTAGAGCCACTGTTGTTTAGTAACGAGGTGTTTTCAACTGAGTCTGCATCTCTTAAAGGAAAGCTTCATGATTTCAAACTACGGGAACGTAACGTTTATCAGCAACATACATGCTTTCAAACCGCATTTTATTCAAAAGTATGTTGAAGATACAATGTCCTTTCCCCCCATGCTTGTTGATTCTTTTCAGAACGTTTTCTATTCCTGTCGCCTTCTGAGAACAATCACTGTAGAGGACAAGAAAAGCTTGGGTGAGTTGTTTTCAATAACTCATACATACACTGATCAATGCATTCTGTGCCAAGGAATTATTCTAAGTCCTGAAGTCAAGGATTGAAACAACTGTATTCCAGTCCAAAGAGACTTCAGTATTTTCTTATTTGTCTGTTTCCTAAATTGAGCTTTGAAGTTAAAGCTCGATCTTCATTACGACTTGGAGAAACAAACATATATATCTAGACGCACTCTGTTTCATGAATGCTTGAGGTCTAAGGAATTTCTCTACGTACAAAATGTCATATATTTAGTACACTAGTTTTCCAAATGAGAGACCACCCCTGCCTAGCTCATCTGCCTTTTTTTTCGAACTGTGTAACAATGAAATGAAAGCGCTATCTGGATTACTCAAGAAAAGACACATTTCACTAGAGACTCTGTGCTTTAAGGCAAAGTACTTTTGAAAAACATGTAAAAGATAAAACAGAATTTCCCTGTTGCACCTGTGGCTCAGTTATGTAGGAGTTCTCCCTGCGATAAAAGCAAAATCGTTGAGGGTGAGGATAACTGGGGGGTGTATTCTAAGTACTTGCATCAATACATTTCAACACATTGAATACTATAGGAAATCTTTCTGTTCTAACGACAGTGACTTAAAAAGTCCTGTTTCCCAAATCACTGGAACTCCCGTTCACACTGACTTGGTGAGTTCTCAAAAGTGGGAGAGCAAAATAGAAAAGAAAATGCTATCTTTATTCCGGACTTAGAGAAAACTCCTTTTGTCCCAGTGCACAATGAATGGACCCTACATTTATTTCTGATGCTTGTAGAGGAAAAGAAGAAAGTTTCCAGTTTTGTTTCCCCTGTTTAGAATTCATTCATTTTTACTCCTATAAATGAGAACATGTCTAGACTTGAGAGTGTTAATTTTAGCACCTCCTGCAAACATTTGTGAACACACTAAATTCTTGGACTTCTCCTTCAACTAAGATTGATAGTTTTGGAAAGAGAGAAACAGGTAAAAACTGGATCCTCTGATGATTAGTAACTAGGAGTTTTCAACTGAGCCGGCAACACTTAAAGGAAAAGACCGTGATGATTCCTGACTGAGGGCATGTAATGTTTATCTGCAACACACCTTCTTTCACACTGCGTTGTATTCCGAAGTATGTTAAAAATGCAAAGTCCTTCCCCTTCTATGTGTGTTGCCTCTTTTCCGAACGTGTTCTTTTCCAGTCCCTGTCTGAGAACACTCATTGTAGAGGACTAGAAAAGCTTGGATGAGTTGTTTTCAGTAACGCATAAGAACACCGTTCAAGGTAGTAAGATCCATGAAATTTTTCTTTGTCCTGAAATCAAGGGATTAAATCTTGTGTTTTCAAAACAAAACAGTCTATATCTTGTCCTTATTTGTCCGTTTCCAAAAAAGAGTGTGCAACTTTGAAGTGAATGCTCTATCTTCATTCCTAACTTGGAGAAACAAACATATATGAAGACGCACTGTTTCACTGAAGGCCTGGTTTCTATGGGATTTCTCCACGTTCAAAATGCCACATTTTTAGTACACCTGTTTTCCAAAGGAGAGACTCTATTCCCTAGCTCAGCTACCTGTTTCTTGAACTGTCTGAGTAACATTGAAATGCAAGCTGCATCTGGATTCCTCACCGGAGGAAAGACCAATTTAACTAGACACTCTGTGCTTTAGGCGAGCGTTTCTTTGAAAAGCATGAAAAAGATACAACGGAATTTCCCTGTTTCACCTGTGTCCACAGTTAAGCATGAGTTCTCACTGTGATAAAAGCAACACTGTAGATGGTGAAGATAGCTGTGGAGTGTTTTCTCAGTATCTGCATCAATCCCTTTCTACGCATTGACTACTCTGGGATTTCTTCCTGTACTAAATTTAGTGATTTAAAAAGCCCTGTTTCCCAATACACAGACAATCCCGTTCTTACCGACTTGGTGATGTGTTTTCAAAAATGGGAGAGCAAATTAGAAAAGAAAATGCTATCTTGATTCCTGACTTCAACAAAACACCTTTTTTCCCAATGCACACTGAGTGATGTCTGCGTTTATTTCTGATGTTTGGAAAAGATAGGATAAAATTTCCCAGTTTTACTTGTAGCTTCCCATCAGAGTCCTTTCCTTTTTTCTCCTAGAAATGAGAACACCAGTTTATAAGACTTGAGAATGTTGATTTTAACACCTCTTGCAAACCCTTGTGAACACACTGAGATATGGGAATTCTTTCACCAGGATTGGTCGTTTTGGCTGGGTTATGGTTAGGGTTACGGTAGGATGGGAGATAAGAGTTAGGGCTAGGATTAGGGCTAGGTCTAGTTTTAGGTAAAGCTAGTGCTAGGACTACAGCTAGTGTTAGGGCCAGGCCTTGGGATAGGGACAGGATTAGGGGCTAGTGCTAGGGCTAAATTTAGGATTAGGTTTATGGCTAAGTCTAAGACTACCGCTATTCCTAAATTTAGGGTTAGGGCTAGGGCTGGGTTACTGCAAGGCTGGGTCTAGGGCTAGGCCTAAATCATGCTTATGTTTTGGGCTAGAGCTATGGCTAGGGCTTAAGGTTAGGGTTTAGGGTTAGGGCTACGGTGAGGGCTAGGGCTAGTGTTTTGGTTGGAGTTAGGGGTTAGCATTAGGGCTAGGGCTTTTGTTACGGTTAAGGTTTAGAGGTAGGGCTAGGGCTAGATCTATGGTGAGTGTTAGGGTTAAGGCTACGACTGGGGCTAACGTTAGGGCTACAGCAGGTGTTAGGGCTAGGGCTAGCGTTTAGGGCGAAGTTTCGTGTTAGGGTTAGAAATAGGTCAAGGGATATAGTTAGGTATATGGTTAGGGTGAGGGCTAGCACTTAGTTAGGTTTAGGATTGGGGTTAGGTGTAGGGCTAGTGCTTGCAGTATGGTTGTGGTAAGGGAAAGTGGTAAGACTAGTGCTAGGGCTAGGGCTAGGGTTAGGGCTAGGGTTATTGTTAGGTCTACGGATAGGGTAGGGGCTAGGAATAGGGCCACGGGTGGGGTAAGGGCCAGGGCTAGGGCTAGGACTAGTGTTAGCACTATGGCTAGGACTAGGACAAGGATTTGGTCTAGGGCTAGGACTAGGACTAGGATTAGCGTTAGGGGTAGGGCTAGAGTTACGGCTGGGGTAAGGCTATGGGTTAGCATTAGAACTGTGGCTAGGGCTACGGTTAGGGGTAGTGCTAGGGCTAGGGCTAGGTTTAGGTATAGGGTAAGGGCTATGGCAAGGGCTAGGTGTAGGGCTACGGAAAGTGCTTGAACTAGGCCTAGAGTTAAGTTTAAGACTATGGCTAGGGCTATCTCTAGGACTAGTGCTAGGACTAGGGTTACAGCTAGAACTATGTCTAGGAGAAGAATTGGGTCTAGGGCTAGGGTTAGTTCTAGGGCTAAGATTGGACTAAGACTAGAATTAGGGTTAGGGCTAGGCTTAGGTTAAGGGTTAGCGTTAGAGCTACAGCTAGGGCTATGGTTAGGACCAGGGATCGGTCTAGTACAAGGGTTAGGGCTAGGGCTAGAGGTAAGGCTAGATCTAGGGCTTGGGCAAGGGCTAGGGCTATAGGTAGATTAGTAGGGCCATTGCTAGGGCTAGAGCTAGGTCTAGTGCTATGGTGAGGGTCATGCCTAGGGATAGAGAAAGGGCTGGGGCTGCGGCTAGTGATAAGTTCAGGACTAGGACTAGGTCTATGTCTAGGTTTATGGTTAACATTAGTTCTAGGGCTTGGACTAGAGATTTGGTTATGTCTAGGTCTAGGTGTACGGCTAATGCTAAGTTTAGGGTTAGGGCTAGGGCTAGGGCTACAGTTAGGGCTATGGTTACGGTTAGGGCTAAGGATAGGGCGAGGGATATATTTAGGGTTAGGGTTTAGGGTTAGGGCGAGTTCTAAGGCTTGGGTTAGTGTTAGGGTTATGGTTAGGGCTAGTGTTTGGAGTAGGTTTACGGTTAGGGCCAGTGCTATGGCTAGGGATAGGGTTAGGGCTAGGGCTAGGTTTAGGACTAGGGCTAGGGGAAGGGCTAGTGGTAGGGCCAAGGCTAGGTTTAGGGTTGGGCCTAGGTCTAGTACTAGGATTAGGGCTAGGGTTAGGTGTAGGATTAGGGTTTGGGCTTGGGCCAGGGCTTTTGTTAGGGTTAGGTTTGTATTCATTGTTGGTGCTGGGTTGAGGCCTAGGGCTACGGCTCCATCTAGGGTTATGACTATGGCTAAGTTTTGAGCTAGGGGTAGGGTTAAGGTTAGGGTAAGGGCTAGGGCAAGGCTAGGTCTTGGGCTAGACCTAGGGTTAGGGCTAGGGCTAATACTAGGCCTAGGGCTATGTTTAGGATTAGGGTTAGTGCTAGGGCTACGGTTTGTGTTTGGGTTAAGGTTAGGGTCAGCATTAGCGGTGGGATGAGGGCTAGGACTAGGGCTACATCAAGTGTTATGGTAAGGCTAGGTTTTGGGCTGGA
Source organism: Ctenodactylus gundi (assembly GCA_004027205.1). Classification (NCBI taxonomy): domain Eukaryota; kingdom Metazoa; phylum Chordata; class Mammalia; order Rodentia; family Ctenodactylidae; genus Ctenodactylus; species Ctenodactylus gundi. The sequence goes on along the minus strand of PVKB01003888.1, from coordinate 125,345 downwards.
GTAGGGTTAAGGTTAGTGTGAGGGCTAGAGCTAGGGCAAGGCTAGGTCTCGGGCTAGACCTAGGGTTGGGGCTAGCGTTATTTTTACAGCTAGGTATAGGGCGAGGGATAGGGTTAGTGTTAGGATTCAGTGTCATGACTAAGGCTAGGTCTTGTGTTAGTTTTACTGTTAGGGTTAGGGCTAGGGTTTTGGTAAGGGTTAGGGTTAGGTCTAGGACTAGGGGTAGGATTTGGGCTAAATTAAGGACTCAGGCTATGGTTAAGGCTAGGGCTATTGCTAAGGCTAAAGTTAGGGGTAGGGCTAGGGATAGGGCAAGGCTAGTTCTACGGCTATGGTTAAGGTTAAGGTTATGTTTAGGGCTAGTGCTCTGGCTAGGGCTAGTGTTAGTGTTAGGGTTTAAGGTTAAGTGTAGGGCTAAAGTTAGGATTATATTTAAGTGTTAGGATTAGGATTATGGGCAGTGCTAAGGCTAGTGTTAGGGTTAGGGGGAGGGCTATTTTTAGGACTACAGTTAGGGCTAATGTTTGGGCTAGGGCTAGGTTTATGGTGAGGGTCAGGTCTAAGGCTAGAGAAAGGGGTGGGGCTAGGGCTAGGTTTAAGGTTAGGACTAGGAATAGGACTAGGGTTAGGGCTAGTTCTAGATTTCTGTTTAGCATTATTGCTAGTGCTTGGACTTGAGATTTGGTTAAGGCTAGGGCTAGGGCTCGGATAACTGTTACGGCTAGGGCTAGGGTAGCATTAAGGCTAGGGTTAGAGCTAAGTTTATGGTTAGGACTAGGGATAGGGCAATGGATATGTTTAGGATTAGGGTAACAAGTAAGGGTGAGTTCTAGGGCTTGTGTTAGTTTATGGTTAGGCTTAAGGCTAGTGTTTGGAGTAGGGTTAAGATTAAGGCAAGTGCTAGTCCTAGTGATAGGGCTAGGTTGCAGGCTAGAGCTAGGCGTAGGGCTAGGGTAAGGGCTAAGTGCAGGTCCAAGGGTAGGTTTTGGGCGAGGAATAGGGCTAGGACTGTTAGGACTAGGGCTAATTGTAGGCTTATGTCTTGTTTTAGCCTTAGGTTTGGGGTAGGGCAAAGGCTATGGCTTGGGCTTGAATTAGGGCTACATCTAGGTCTCAGGGTAGCTCTAGTGCTATGTGTAGGGCAAGGGCTAGAGCTAGGTCTAGGGCTAAGGTTAGGGTTAGATTTATGGTTAGGGCTAGGGATAGGCTAAGGGCTGGGAGTAGGGCCACAGCTAGGGTTAGGGCCAGGGCTAGGGTTAGGACTAGGACAAGGATTAGGGCTATGTCTAGGAGTAGGACTAGGATTAACATTAGGGCTAGGGCTAGGGTTACGGCTAGGGTTAGCATTGCAGCTATGCCTAAGGCTAGGGTTAGATGCAGGGCTAGGGCTAGGGCTAGGGCTAGGTTTAGTTTTAGGGTTATGCTTAGGCTAGGGCTAAATTTAGGGGTAGAGCTAGAGCTCGGGCTAGGGCTAAGTTTAGGTCTATAGCTAGGGCTCGGGCCAGGTGTATGGGTATTTTATTAGGGTCAATGCTAGGGCTAGGGCTAATGTTAGGACTAGGAATAAAAATAGAGTTAGGGGTAGGTCTTGGTATATGGTTAATATTAGTGCTAATGGTAGGATTAAGGATTTATTTAGGGCTAGCACTAGGGCTAAGGTTAAGGCTAGGGCTATGATTAGGCGTAGGGATAGGGCGAGGGATAAGGTTAGGGTTAGGGTTTAGGGTTAGGGTTTGGAGTACGTTTAAGGTTAGGGCTAGGGCTAGGACTAAGGTTAGGGCTAGGGCAATTGCTAGGACTTCGGCTAGGTTTAGGACCAGGGGTAGTTCTAGTACAAGGGTTAGGGCTAGTGGTAGGGCTAGAGCTAGGGTTCAGGCTAAGGCTAAGGCTAGGGGTAGGTTTATTAATAGGGCTATGGTGAGGGTTTGGTATATGGCTAGAGAAAGGGCTGGGGCTAGGGCTAGGGTTATAGTTAGGACTAGGGCTAGGGCTAGGTTTATGGTTAGTGTTAGTGCTAGGGCTGGGTTAGGGCAAGGCTAGGTCTAGGACTTGGACTAGAATTAAGATTAGGACTAGGGCTTGGGTAAATCTAGGGTTAGGTTTATGGCTAGGGCTATGGTGAGTATTAGGGTTAATGCTAGGGCTGGGGCTAGGGTTAAGGTAACTGCTACTGTTAGAGCTAGGACTAGGGTTTAGGGGAAGGGTTATAGTTAAGGCTAGAAATAGGGAGAGTGATGGAGTTGGGTTTAAGATTTAGGGTTAGGGCAAGGGCTAGGGCTTTGGTTAATTTTAGGATTAGTGTTAGGTGTAGGGCTAGTGTTTGGAATAGAGTTAGGTTTAGGACAAGGGCTAGGGCTAGGGCTAGGGCTATGGTAGGGTTAGGGTTATGGTTAGGGCTAGAGATAGGTGAAGGGCTGGGAGTAGGGTTAGGGTTAGGGCAAGGAGTAGGACAAGGATTAGCATTAGGGCTAGGGCTAGAGTTATGGCTAGAGTTAGGCTAAAGGTTAGCATTGCAGCTATGGTTAGGGCTAGGGTTAGGGCATGGGCTTGTGCTAGGGCTAGGGCTAGGTTTAGTTTTAGGTATAGTGCTAAGGCTAGGGCTAAGTTTAGGGCTAGAGCTAGGGCTCAGGCCTGATATTGGGGTATGATATTAGGGCCAATACTAGGGCTAGGGTTAACGTTAGGACTAGGAATAAGAATAGAGTTAGCGGTAGGTCTTGGTATATGGTTAATGTTAGTGCTAGGGCAAGGACTAGGGATTTCTTTAGTGCTAGGGCTAGGGCTAGGGCTAGCGCTAAAGCTAAGGTTAAGGCTAGGGTTATGATTAAGCGTAGGTATAGGGCGAGGGGTAAGGTTAGGGTAGACTTTAGGGTTAGTGTTTGGAGTACTTTTAGCGTTAGGGCTAGGGCTAGGACTACGGTTAGAGCTAAAGCAATTGCTAGGGCTTTGACTAGGTTTCGGATTAGGGTCAGCGCTAGGGTTACGTTAAGGGTTAGCGTTAGCGCTATGGCTAGGGCTAGGTTTAGAACCAGGGCTAGTTCTAGTACAAGGATTATGACTAGGTTAGTTGTAGGGCTAGAGTTAGGGCTCAGGCTAAGGGTAGGGCTAAGGGTAGGTTTATTAGTAGGGCCATGGCTAGGGCTAGAGTTAGGGCTATGGTTATGGTGAAGGTGTGGTCAAGGGCTAGAGAAACGGTTGGGGCCAGGGCTAGGGTTAAAGTTAGCACTAGTGCTGGGGCTAGTTTTATGGTTAGTGTTAGTGTTAGGACTTGAACTAGAGATTTGGTTAGGGCTATGGCTAGGTCTAGAGCTACTGCTAGGTTGAGGGTTAGGGCCAGGGCTAGGTCTAGCACTTGGGCTAGGGTCATGGTTAGGGCTTGGTATAGTGCGAGGGATGTATTTAGGGTTAGGGTTTAGGTCTAGGACTTGGGTCAGTTTTAGGATTAGGGTTAGGGCTAGTGCTTGTAGTAGGTTTAGGGTTAGGGCAAGTAGTAGGGCTACGGCTAGGGTTAGACCTAGGGTTAGGGATAGGACTAGGGATAGGGTAAGGGCTACGGGTAAGGCCAAGTCTAGTTTTAGGGTCAATCCTATGTCTAGTACTAGGGTTAGGGTTAAGGCTAATGCTAGAACTATGGTTAACTGTAAGATTAGCGTTAGAGCTAGGGCTAGGGCTAGGGTTTTTGTTAGGATTAAGTTTAGAATCAGCGTTAACGTTGGGGTAAGGGCTTGGGCTAGGGTTATGTTTATAGCCAAATTTTTAAGGTTTGGGTGAGGGCAAGGGCTAGGACAAGGCTATGTATCTGGCTAGGTCTAAGGTTAGGTCTAGTGTTACTGTTACATCTAGGGATAGGGCTAGAGATAGAGTTAGCATTCATGTTTAGAATCTGGGCTAGGGCTAGGGCTAGGATAAAGGCTAGGTTAATGGCTATGGCAAGGGCTCGCCCTAAGGTTAAAGGCTATTCTAGGGTTTGGACTAGGGCTCTTGCTAGGGCTAGGATTATGGCCCGGGGTAGGGCTAGGTCTAGTTAGGACTAGGGCTAAGAATTGGGTTAGTGTTACGGTTAGGGCCAAGGCTACTGTTAGGTCTGGGTTAAGGCTAGGGCTACTGCTAGGGTTAAGATTAGGGTTAGGACTAGGCCTATTGGTGGGAAAGGTTAGATCTAAGGCTAGGGAGAGGATTAAGTTTAGGTCTCGGTCTAGGGCTAGGGTTAGACCTAGAGTGAGGACTGGGGCTAAGTATAGGTTTCAGATTAGGGTTAAGGCTAGGGCTAAAACTAGGGCTAGGATCAGAGTTAAAGTTAGGGTTAGGACCAGGATTAGGGTTAGGGTTGAGGCTAGGGCTAGGGCAAGTCTAGTTCTAGAGCTAGGACTCTTTTTATGGTTAGGGCTCAGCTAGGGGTAAGGTAGGATTATATTTAGGGTTAGTGCTATGGCTAGGCCTAGGGTTAGTGTTAGGGTTTTATTGTTAGGTCTAGGGCTATGCTTAGGGTTACCATTCTGGTTATGTTTAAGTGTTATTATTAGGATTTGGGCTGGGGCTAAAGCTCGGGCTAGGTTTATGTTTAGGGAAAGGGTGTTGAGTTAGGGCTAGGGATAGGGCTAGAGCTACACGTAGGGCTAGGATTTGGGCCAAGACTAGTGCTAGGTCTATGGCGAATGTTAGGTCTAGCATTATGGAAAAGGCTGGGTCTATGGCTATGTTTAAGGTTAGGACTAGGACTAGGACAGGGCTAGGTCTAAGTTTATGGTTAGCGTTAGTGCTAGTGCTTGGACTAGAGATTTGTTTAGGGCTAGGTCTGGAGCTAAAGCTAGGGCTATGGCTATGTTTAGGGTTAGGACTAGGACTAGGGTTAGGGCTAGGGTTATGTTTAGAGCTAGATTTAGGACGAATGATATGGTTTGGATTAGGGTTTAGGGTTAGGGCGTGGTGTAGGGCTTGGATTAGTGTTAAAGTTTGAGTGAGGGTTAGGGTGAGGGCTAGTGTTTGGAGTAGGGTTAGTGTTAGGTCAAGTGCTAGGGCTAGACATAGGTTGTGGGCTAGGGCTAGGATTAGAGCTAAGGTAAGGGCTAGGTCTAGGGAGACGGCTAGGGTTAGGGCCTGGCCTAAGGCTAGGACTAGATCTAGGGCTAGTGAATGTCTATGGTTAGGGATAAGGAATGGGGTTATGGTTAGGGCTAGTACTATTGTTAGGGCTAGCGCTAGTTCTTGGGACAAGGCTAGGTCTATGTTTAGTTTAGGGTTAGGGCTAGGTCTAGAACCAGGACTAGTACTGGTGTGAGAATTAGGTCTAGGGCTAGGGAAAAGCTAGTGTTAGGGATAAGGGTAGAGGTAGGGCTAAGGTTAGGGCTTTTTCTACTTTTCTGTTTAGGATTAGTGCTAGGCTTTTGTTTAGGGCTAGGGCTGGGAATAGGTTTAGGGCTAGGGCTAAGGCTAGGGTTAATGCTAGGCTTAGGTTTAGGTTTAGGGCTAGGGCTAGTGCTAGGGTTTAGGGTTAGAGCTAAGGCTAGGGCTAGGGTTAGTGCTAGGTTTAGGTTTAGGGATGGGGTTCGGCTAGGGTTAGGTTTAGGGTTAGGTGTTTGGTTTAGGTTAGTGTTGGGGCTAGAGCTAGCGATAAAGCTAAAGCTAGGTTTAGGGCTAGGGCTAAGCCTAGGCTTAGGTTTAGGTTTAGGTCTACATCTAGGGCTAGGTCTAGGGTTTGGGTTTGGGTTAGGGTTAATTTTAGCGATAGGATTATTTTTCATATTCTGCTATGTGTTAATGTTACGGGTATGGTTATGGTTAAGGGTTAGGGTTAGGTTTAAGGTAAGGGTTAATATTAGTGTTAGGGTTCGGTTTAGGGGTAAGGTTCGGGTTGGTTTTGGTGTTGGGATGGGGTTGGGGTGAAGTTGGGTTTGGAGTTGTAGTTGCAGTTGGGGCTGTGTTTTTGTTAGATTTTAGGGTTGAGGTTGGAAATCATGTCCAGGTTGCTGTTGGGTTTAAGGTTATGTTTATGGTAGGGATTAGAGTTAGGTTAAGGGTTAGGGTAAGTTTTGGCTTTGGTTTTGTGTTGAAGTTTGTATTGGGGTTAAGATTAGGGTTAGGGTAGCGGTATGGCTAGTGTCAGGGCTAAGGTTTGGGGTAAGGTTTGGGTAGGGCAATGTGAGGGCTAGTCCTAGGACTATGACTAGGTTTAGGGCTAGGGCTGTGGCTAGGGTTAGTTTCAATGCTAGGGATTTGGTTAGGGTTAGGGCTTGCCTTAGAATTAGGGTTAATGTAAGGGCCAGGTCTAGGGCTAGGGCTAGGTTTAGGGCTATGATTATTTTTAGGCCTAAGGCTAGGGCTCGGCTAGGGTTAAGGCTACATCTAGGGTAAGGGCTAGGGCTAAGGCTATGTGTAAGGCTAGGGCTAGGGCTAGGGCTATTGCTATGGCTAAGGTTAATGCTAGGGCTATGGCTAGGGTTAGGGCTAGGCATAGGGATAGGGATATGGATAGATTTATGGTAAAGGTAAGGTTAGGGCTAGGGCTAGGTTAGGATTAGGTTTAGGGTTAGTTCTAGGGCTAGGGCTAGGGCCTCTTTAGGGTAGGGGTTAATATTAGGTTTAGGGTTAGGTTAGGGTTGGGGTTGGGTTTGGGGTTTGGGTGAGGTTGTGTTTGGGTTTGAGTTTTGGGTTAGTGCTAGGGTTGTGGTTTGGGTTGTGTTTGTTAGAGGTTGCGGTTAGAGACCAGGTTACCAAAAGGATTTAGGGTCGCATTAGGTTTAGGATTAAGTTAGGGTAGGGTTTATGGTTAGGTTAAAGGTTAGGGTTAGATTTATTTGGTGTTTGTGTCAAGGTTGTGTTTGGTTTTGGTGTTGGGGTTAGGGTTAGGGTTTGGCTAGTGTTAGGTTTTGGGTGAGGGCTAGGGTTAAGGTTAGGTCTAGGGCTAGGGAAAGAACTCGTGCTAGGGCTAGGGCTAGCGCTAAAGGAAGGTTTATGTTTAGGGCTAGGGCAAGGGTTAGAGCATGGTTAGTGCTAGGGCTTGTTCTAGGGTTAAAGATAGGTTTAGGGCTATGGAATGGGCTTGGGTTAAATTTAGGTTTGGGGTTTGATTTAGTGTTAGGTCTAGATTCAGTTTCAGGGTTATGGCTAGAGCTAGGGGTAGGGTTGAGGCTATGGTTGGGGTTGGGACTAGGGCAAGAGCTAGATCTGCTGTAATTACTAGGGCTATGGTAAAGCCTAGGTCTAGGTCTAGGGCTAAAGTTAATGTTAGGGCTCGGACTAGGGCTAAGTCTACGGTTATATTTAGGGTTAGGGCTATTTCTAAGCGTATGGTTAGAGTTAGGTTTTAGGGTTAGAACTAAGTAAGGCTAGGGCTTAGAGGTAGGGCTAGGTCTATCCCTAACTCTAACCCTAATGAGAACCCTAGCCCTAACCCCAGCCCTAACCCTTGCGCTAGCCCTAGCGCTAACCTTAACCATAGCCCTAGCTTTAGATCTAGCTTTGCCCTAGGCCTAGCCAGAGCCCTAACTCTAACCTTAACACTAACCCTATAATATTTCTGTTCTACTTCCTGAGATGAGAAGAAAACCATAGAAGCTAAGAAGCTGAGGAATGCTTTTTAATAGTACATCTTTTTTAAGGCACAGATTTCTGTGGGATTACTCCATGTACCAATTTCTGTAGTTTTACTGCTGTTATGGCACTATAATAGGCGTATGTTTTTGCTGTGGGCTTAAAATAAAGATAGAATTGGGGTTCATGTTACTTCTAAGGATAAGGATAGTATTAGCGTTAATATTAGTGTTAATGTTTCAGATATGGTTTGAGCTAAAATTAAGGAAACGTAGTGCTATGGTTATGGCCTAGAATAATATTCCTCCCTATTACTGTGAAGAATACTTTTTGGATTAAGGCTAAGTATAAGGATAATGTTATGATTACCTTTAGAGATATGGCTAAGGGTAAGAACAGTTTTATCATTAGAAAAAGGGTTAGAGATAAGGATAAAGAGAGTTACTGTTATTGCTATTATAGAAATATTGTTAGGCATAAGGATAAGGACGGTGTTTAGGATAGGGTTAGGTTTTTTCTTAACGGTTTGGGTTAGGATTACTGGAAATATAAGGATAGCTTTAGGGTTAAGACTTGGGTCAGGTGTCCGCATAACGATAGTGCTAGTGTTAGCAGTAAGGATAACTGTAGTGTGACGGTTAGGGCTAGGACTAATGATAAAGATAGTGTTAGGGTTAGTGATAGGGTTAGTCTAGGGATATGGATATTTTTAGCTTTAGGTTTGAGGATAAGGATAGTGTTAGGTTAGGGTTAGAACTAAGGGTAAAGATAGTGTTAGGGTTACTGATAGACCTAATGATAAGGACTCCTTTAGTGTTACTGTCCATAACTTCAACCACTCCAATATACTAACAATATATCAAACACTAACGTAACGTTAACCCTAAACCCAAAGCTAAGCCCAACACCAAACACAACTCTAACTACAAGGCCAAACCCAAATGTAACCCTAACACCAATTCCAACCACAACCTTACCTCCAACCCGAACCTTAATGATAACCCCTACACAAACATTTACCGAAACCCTAACCCAAACACTAACATAACACCAACCCTAACGGAACCCTAAACCTCACCGTAACCCCAATCTCAACGTCAACACAAAACCCAACCCGAAGCTCAAACATAATTGCAACCCTATCCTTAAACCTAACCCCTACTCTAATCTTAACCCTCAACCTAATCCAAATTCTAAAACTAACCATTACCATAGCACTAACACATATCTAAACCTAACCCTAGGGCAACCCTAATTCTAACCTAACGTAAACCGTAACCCCCAACCTAAACCTAAACCCAACTTCAACTCGGACTCAAAACTCAAATACAAACCCAAAAATAATCACAACGCCAACCCCAACAATAACGCTAACCTAATCCTGAACCTTACCACTACCCAAAACCTAACCAAAACCCAACCAAACCAAAACCTCTCCCATAACAGTAACCCAAAAACCATCCCTTAACCTACCCTAAACCCTAACCAAAAACTATCAGTTTTCATAAACCTAATCTTAATGCTAGGCCCACCCTTAATCTCCATCACAACAGTAACAGCACCCTAAGGTAGCCCTAACCCCAAATTCACCCCAACTTAAAACCCAAACTCAAACATAAAACCAAAACTAACACCAAAACTAAACCCAAAGCCAACCCAACCCTAAGACTAAAAATAACACTAAATCTTACCACAACACCAAAATTCATTCCAAACAAACACAATCCCACTACTAACAATTGCCCTAACCCTATCCCTAAACCGAAACCAAAATAAAACCATAGCAAAAACCTATCACTAGTCATAATACTAACCCTAAGGCTAACCACAAACCCAACCACAGTCCCAATCCTAACCTGAACCTTAACGTAAACTTAATCTCAACCATAAATCTAACCCTAAACACACCCCAACACCGAACCCAAGCACAAGCCCAAACACAACCCCCACTCTTACCCCAATTGTATCCCTAACCTAAACCATGACGTAAACCTCAACTTCACTCTAATGCCAAACCCAAACCCAACCCAACGGCAAAAATTGTTCTACCCTAACTTAAAAACCATAAAAATAATCCCCAAAATAACCCTATCCCGAAACCTTACCCAATCCCTAACAGAAGCCCAACTCTAATCCTAAAACCAAACCTTACCCGAATGCCAACACCAACCCCAATCACAACCCTAAACATAACCCTAAAGCTAACCTTAACCCTAACTTTAACAGCAAATCCAACCCCAACCCCAACCCTAACCCACACTTATCCCTAACCCTAACCCTAACATCAAACTCTGAACCTAATCCTAAACATAACTCTAACCCAAACCCTAATAAAAAACTAACCCAAGCCCTACCCGAATCCAATCCCTAACCACAACTCCTAACTCAACACTATCCTTAACAACCCCACTCTAACCCTAACAGCTACAGCAACACTAAAGCTAATCGTAACTGTAATCCTAAATCTTACTCTAACCACTACCTTATACTAAGCATAATCCTAAATTTAACCGTAACCCTAACCATTACACACCTTAACCTTAACCCTAACCCCAACCTTAACCATAATCACACCTCCACAAACAACCCCAAACCCAACACGAACCCTACCCCAATCCTAACCTCAGTCGTAACCCTAACCCTTACCCTGACTCTAATCCTAAAACCAACTCCAACCCCAACTCTACCCTAACCCCTATCCTAAACCTAATGCCACCATAAACCTTAAACTAATCCTAACCATAATCGCAACCCCCAACCCAACCCCAAACCTTACGCTAATCCTAACCCCAACCCTAACACTAACCCTAATCCTAACACTAACCTCAACACCAACACCAAACTTAACCCCAACCCTAACGCTAACCCTAACTTTAACCCTATCTTTAGGAATAATGTTAAGAAACCCTAACATGTTCCTCTTGTTTAGACCTAGTCCCAACCTTAATCCTAACCCTCTATCTTCATCCTTAACCCTAACCCTAACCTTTACACCTTCTTTAGGCCTAACCAAACCGGAAACCTCACACTAACATTATACTTATTCTAAATGGTAATGCTATTCTTTATGCCATAATTTTAGCTCTAACCAAACCACTATCCGTATCTACCTTAATCCTAACCTGAATACTATCATTATCCCTAGCACTAACATGAACCCTCAACCGACCCTCTAAGCTATTGCTACCCTTAATACTGCATTTTAACAAGAATTGTTATTAAGGGAGTATTGTACGTGGAGTAATCCCATAGAAATCTATACCGGAGAAATCTATAACGATTGTTGTTTGTACTAAAAAAAGAAAAACATTCCTCAGCTTTCTTAACCTTCTACGGCTTTATTCTCATCTCAGACAGTAGAACAGAGTCAATTCTGAACAGAGATAAGTATATCTGGCAAATTCCTTTGTATCTTCTACACGCTTTTGAATGAAACTCTGGCTTAATACAAAGGAAAGTCAGAATGAAGATAGAGCTTTCCATTCAATGTTGCTCACTCAGTATTTGAGGCAGTTTAATAAGGGAAAAAATAAGTGTTGTTTGGAAAACACAAGTTTCAATCACCTGAATTCTGTACTCTGTGAAATTCCATAGAATTCTCTGCGTGTGTAAAGTACTGTAAACAACATTCGAAAGCTTTTATTGTCTTCTATATTGTTGCACTCATGTCAGTGAGTCTCACAGACCACATTCTTAACAGAAGCAACCAATATAAAAGGGAAATTTTCATCTTCTTCATACTTTTCAAAAAAACTCTGGCTTTAAACCAATCAAATTTTGTAAATGGAGAAATACCAGAGAAATCAAAACTTTTTCTATGAGTTTCTATCCGGTACTCAAAATTACACTCACCAACCGCTTAACTTCTACATGTTAGAACTCATCTCGGGAGTAAAACAAAACATTCTCTGAAATGAGGCAACAAGCATAACAGGATCATTCTTTGGTATCTTCATGCTGTTGAATAAAACAAAGGCTTCAAACAGAGATTCTGGATAAATATTTGGGTCCCCAAATCATGAATCACTGGGAAGCTTTCATTACTAGGTTGCTCTCTCATTTTTAGACACAGAAAAGTAGGTAGGAAGTAAATCGTCTGATTTTTGGTTTACAGTTTGGGTTATAATTAGGTTAAGTGTTAGGGTTAGGTCTCATCTCAGAAAGTTAAAGGGAACCGAGTCTGTACAGATGCAGAGTATATCAGGGATATTACTTCCTACCGATACATAAATTTGAATGTAACGCAGAACTGAAACAGAGTGCCTCTGATTACATGTTTGTTTCTCTGAGTCAGGAATGAAGATAGAGCAGTCACTTCAAAATTGTTCACTCAGTTTTGGAAACAGACAACAACCTAAGAACAGGAGTCTCCGATGTTAGAAAACAAAAGCTTAAAATACTTGACATCAGTAGGTGGATTAATTCTATAGAAAGTAATGCATTGAAAGGTGTCTGTAGCAAAAACAAGACTTCAATGCTTTTCTTGTCTTCTATAGGTTTGTCTTCTCAGCTAGTGGAACAGAACATTTTCTGAATAGAGGCAACCAGTATAACCAGGGAAATATCTTTGTATTTTCAACATACTTTTGAACAAAACGAGAGTTGAAAACACATGTGTGTGTAGATCAATGTTTATTTGCTGAAGTCAGGAATCACAATTGTGCTTTCCTTTCAATGATGGTTTGGAAATATAGAAACTGGTAGCAATGGCAGCCTCTGTTGTTTAGAAAACTAGAGTTTTTAAACAACGAAAGGAGATTTCCCAGAACTCTGTGTTTAAAAGGGTGTGTACGAGGCACTAAAATCAACACTTTCCATTTTTTCCAAGGCACGTTCTCATTTCCCGGAGTAAAACAATAGATTTTTAACTGGGGCAACAAATAAAATTGGGAAATTTCTTTCTATCTTTTACAACCATTTGAAGTAAACGAAGGAATAAAACAGAGTGCACTGGGATTAAAAAGTTGTTTCTCAATGTCAGGAATAAAGATAGCTCTTTCATTTCCTTATCGCTAGCCCACTTTTGATAACTGACAGAGGTTAAGTACCGGGTTGTATGTAAGTTGGGAAACAGGACTTTCTAAAATACACTGACTTTAGTACAGTTAGAAATCCCATAGTATTTAAAGCTAAGGGATTGTTGCAAGCACTAAAAAATATACCCCAGCTATCCTTCCATTCTACAGTGTTGTTTTCATCACAGCTAGCAGGAGCTGTTCTTCACTGTGGTAACAGGTGTAAGAGGGAAATTCTTGTGTATCTTTTACACGCTTTTCAACTAAACGCAGGCTTAAAGCACAGAGGGTCTAGTTAAACATTTTTTTTCTAGAGAGATGAATCAAGATTATGCTTTCATATCAGTGTTGCTCACACAGTTATATATGCAGACAAACTAGCTAAAACTGTAGTCTCTTATTTGAAAAACACAAAAATTAAAACATACTGAATTTAGTGCACTGAGAAATCCCTTAAAATTCAGTGCTTGTATGAGGTAATCAAAACAACACTCGCCAGATTTTTTTATAGTGATGTTCTAAGAACTAGGACAGAACACATATTGAAAAGAGTAAAGAAGTAAAGCAAAGAAATTACTTCTACAAGCTTTTCAATGAAATACCTGCCCCAAATGGAGAACACCTAATTGAACGTTTATTTCTTCAAAGTCAGGAATTATATAGTGCTTCCATTACAATATTGCTAACTCACATTTAGGAACAAAATAGGTAAGAATGTAAATGTCTGATAGTTATTTTTGTTGTTTATGTTTAGATTAGCTGTAGTTTTAAAAGTTAGTTTTGGGGTATCTCAGAAAAGGAGCAGAATCTGAACAGAGTCAAACAGTATAACAGCAAAATAACTTCGTATTGTCTACTGTCTTTTGAAAGGAATGCAGAGTAGAAACAGTGCGTATCCATAAATGTTTGATTCGGTGATACAGGAATCAGTATGGAGAATTTATTTCAACATTGTTCCATCCGTTACGGAAACAGATAAAGTGGGTAAGAAATGTATTCTCTCTTGTTTGGAAAAAAGGAGTTTTCAAACAACTGATCTTATTATATTCCTAAATCTCCTAGAAATCAATGTGTTTCAAGTGTTTGTATGAGGTACTAAAAACATTACTCAGTCCTTATACCGTCTTCTACAGTGTTGTTCTCATTTCTAGGAATAAAATCAAACACAGAACAGCGGCATCAAGTAAAACTGTGAATTTACATCGTATCTTTTACACGACTATGAATGAACCGAAGGCTTAACACTGAGTGAGTCAGGATCAATGATTGTTCTGAAAAGTCCAGATTCAAGATAAAGCTTTATTTCCCATCTAGCTCACTCGGTTTTGGAAACAGACAAAGTATGTAAGAACTGGAGTCTCTCTTTTTTGGAGAGTGGGAGTTGTCACACATATGACTTCAGTACATGAAGTTCGACGGAATTCAATGCGTTCAAAAGGAGTTTGTAGCAGATACTGACAGTCACACTCACCAGTTTTTCTTGAATATAGTCATTTCCTTCTCTTCCCATATGTGACAAGTACAACAAAATAACAATTCTCTGTCTTTTGAACTACGCAAGGCTAAACAAAGTGTGTCTAAAAAATTGTTTCTTTCACCAAGTCAGGAAACGAGATAGAGCTTTCCTGTTACTGGCACTCACACAGTTTTGGAAACAGACAAAATAGCTAAGAGCCTCTCTTGTTTGTGAACCTGAAGTATTAAAACTACTGATTTAGATACATGGGGAAATCCCCTAGAACACAATATATGGGTTTATATGAGGTAATGAAAGCAACAATCCCATTTTTCTTTCGTAGTGTTGTTCTCACTCCAGGGAGTTGAACTAACACATTCGGAACCTAGGCAACAAGAAAATTACTTCCTATCTTCTATATGCTTTTCAATAAAAGGTAGGCCTAAAACATTTCGTTTAGAGATAAGTTTGTTTCCTAAAGTCAGAAATCAAGCTAGAGCTTTCATTTCAATATTGCCTGCTCATTTTTGAAATTAGGCCAAACTGGTTAGAACCTGAGGCTCTCTTGTGTGGAATACACTAATTATATGACGACTTTTTTTGCCTGGAGAAATACCATAGAGCTTAAAGCGTGTTAATAGGTTTGCATCAAGTATTCAAAACAACAATTCTCAGGTTTTCTTGACATCTACAATGTTCTTATCTCAGGGAGAAGACATTTTGAACAGAGGCAAAAAGTACAACATTGAAATTAGTTCAAATCTCTTAAATGCTTTTGAATGAAACTCAGTCTTAAATTAGAATGAACACTCAGAAATGTTTATTTCATCAAGAGAGGAATCACGACAGAGTTTTCATTTGATTTTTGTTACTGAGGTGGAGAAATAGAGAACATTAGAATGGAAGGCTTTTTATTTTGGGTTGTGGTCCTATTTAGTGTTGGAGCGAGTGATAAAGCTGGTTTTAGGTTTAGGATTACGGATAAGACTAAGAATAGAGTGTATTAAGGGAAGAATTAGGGCTGAGGATAAGGATTGTGTTAGAATTAGTATTAGGTTAGTACTAAAGATAAGAACATTGTTAAGTTTAGGTTAGAACTAAATGTAAAGGACAAGGTGAAGGTTAGCGTTAAGACTAAAGATTAGAATAGTGTTAGGGTTAATAGGGCTAAGCATAATGATAATGTTAGCGTTAAGTTTATGACTAAGAAGGACTGTGTTAAGGCTTAAGGAATAGGATAGTTTTAGGTTTAGGTTAGCGTTAAGGTTCAGGAAAATGATAGTTTTGGGTCAGAGTTAGAGATATGTATATTATTAGTGATCAGGAGAGTGTTATACTTAGATTTGGGTTTGGACTAAAGGTAAGGATAATTTTAGGGTTCCATTTAGGTCTAAGAATACGGATAGTGTTATGGTTATTGTTGGGGTTAGGGTTAGGGTTATGGCTAAGATTAAGGTAGAGTTGGGGTTGTTTATAGTGTAGCATTTAGGGTTAGGGTTAACGATGAAGTTAGCGTTAAGGTTAGGGTTAGCACTAAATATATGGATCGTGTTAGGTTTATGATTTTAAAAGGACAATGTCAAGTTTAGGGTTATAACTGAGGATATGGGTAGTGTTAGGGTTTGGTATATCATGGGCGTTAGTTTAGTGTTAAGGATAAGGATACTGTTAGATTTTGGAATATTGTGTGGATTAGTTTAGTGTCAAGCATAAGGAATAGTGTTAAGGTTTCGGTTAGAGTTGGGGTAAAAGAAATGATGGTGTTCGGATTGGGGATAGTCAAAGTTTTTAGAGTTAGGGCTTAGGATAAAAGTAGTTTTAGTTTTATGGTCACGACTAAGGATAAGGACAATGTTAAGTTTGAGGACAGTGTTAGGCTAAGGGTTACGGCTAAGGAAAAGGAAAGTTTTATGAATAGGGTTAAAGTTACAGCTAAAGATTAAGAGATTGTTAGCACTGGAGATTGCATTGGTATTAAGGCTATGGTTAGGGCTAGAACTAACGATAAGAGTAGTGGTAGGGTTTGGATTCGGTTATGGTCTAAAGATAAGGATAGTGTTAGGATTAGGGTTAGGGTTATGGCTAAGAATTAGTATAGTGTTAGGTTTACAGTTAGTGCTAAGGATTAGGGTAGTATTAGGGTTAAGTATAGGGTTAGGACTAAGATAAGTATTGTGTTGGGGTACTCATAGGGCTAAGAATAAGGAAAAGGTAGAGTTTTTGCTAAGGATAACGAAATTGTTAGTGTTGGGGATAGCGTGAGGGATAAGGTTATAGTTGGGGTGAACGATAGGTTCAGTATTAGGGATAGGGATAAGACTAAGGATAAGAATATTGATATGTTTATGTTTAGTTATAAATATAAGATTTTTGTTAGGGTTAGGTCTAAGGATCAGTATAATGTAAATGTGAGGGTTGTGGTTAGTTCTAGTTGTTAGAATATTGTTAGAATTATGTTTAGGGCCAAGAATGATAGTTTTAGGGTTAGGGTTATGTCAAAGGATACAAATAGGATTAGGGATCGTGTTAGGAAAATGCTCTGGAAAATGCTGGTAGGACTCCCAGACATCTTCCCAGCTGCCTTTCACCACCAGGTCTTGCAGTAGGTCTTGAGATTATCTTAGTGCAGGGAAGGACACCTCAGGAAAAGGCTGTTAGGACACCCTGACAGCTTCAGCCTGGCCCCTTGCCACTGGAGCCTGAGGTAGAACCTGGACTGGGCTAGCGCCGGGCAGGGACACTCCAAAAAAGGCTGGTACTACTCCCGGACACCTTCTGCTCCACCCCCGTCACCGGGGCCTTCAGCAGAAAGGGCCTCAACTAGCTCCTGGCAGGACGGCTACATAAAAGTCTGCTAGTACTTCCCGACATCTTCCTGGCCACCCTTAGCTGCTGGGGCATGAGGTGGAACCAGGGCTCGGCTAGGGCAGGGCAGGGCCACTCCGGTAAAGTGTGGTACGACTCCCAGACATCTTCTCTACCACACCTAGCAACCAGAACCAGTGGTCGAAAGTGGGATCGGTAGCGGAGGCCAGAGCTTCTCCAGAAAATGTTAGTAGGACTCCCATCCTGCCCCTCGCCACTGGGACCTGAAGGAGAGCTTGGGTTCCTCTGTTCTTATCTTAGGCCTAACCCTACCCAATCCTAAAATTGTCCTCTTGCTTAGGCCTAATACCAACCTTAACCTTAACAATCTACGTTACTCTAAGACTGACCTTAACCATAAAACCATCCTCATTAATAGACTAACCCTTACACTAACCACAAAGCTAACTGAACCCTAGCCCTAAACCTATCCATAAAACAACCCTAAACCTTTAACTAACCTGAAATAACAGTAACCCTAACCTAACCCTAACAATAATTCTAACCCTAACAAAATCAAATCCTAACACTAAACTAAACATAACAGTAAACCAAACCTAATACCTAGCCCTAACACAATTCCTCACATTAATGATAGCCAAAAACGGAAACTTAGAACAAAACTAAGCCATCCAAGTACGAACACTGACCTAACCCTAACAGAGCACTAACTCTAAACTAAACCTAACCCTAACCATAACTCAAATCCAAAGCCTAATCATAACCCTAATCTTAACCCCAACACCAACCCCAGCCCCAAACTTAACCCTAACACACTAACCCTAATCCCTACCCTCACTCTAATCCTAAACCTAAACCTAACCCTAACCCTAACCACAACACCAAACCTAACACTAACCTGAACCCTAACAGGAACCGCACCCCCGCCTCAACACCAACCCCAAACCCAACACTAATCCTAACCATAAAACCAACCGAAAGCCTAACCATAACCCTACCACAACCCTAACCCTAACCCTAAACCTAAACCTAACATTAACCCTAACTCAAACTCCTCCAAATCGAACTACTACCTCAACCTCAACCTCAAACCTAACACTAAACCTAACCAAACTCATAAAACGAACCCCAAAACTAAACACAACCCTAACCCATACCCTAACAATAACCCAAACCCTAACTCTAACCCCAACCAAAACCCCAACACCTACTCCAAACACAAGCCCAAACTCAACTCCAATCCTAACCCTAATGCTTACCCAACCGTAACCCTAAAACTAACCCTAAACCTAATCCAACACTAATGGTAGCACTAAACCTAAATCCAACCGCAACCCCAACCTATCAACACTAACGCTAACCTAACCCTACCCTAAAGTTAACCTCAACCCTAAACCTAACAGTCACCCCAAACTGAACTCTAACCATAACCCTAACTCTAAACTCAACAGCAAACCCAACCCCAAATCCAACCTTAGCCCTAAACCTAACCCTAAACCTAACCCCAAAACTAACCCTAAACCCAATCCTAACCCCAACCCTAACTCTAAACCAACCCTAACCCTAAATTCAACTGCAACCCCAAGCCCAACCCCAAACCTCACCCCAAACCCAACCCTAACCCTAACCCTAAATGTAACCTAACCACAACCCCAATCGTAACCCCAACCACAATTTCAACCCCAACCCCAATTCCAACCCTAACCCAAATCAAACCCCAAACCCAGCCCCAACCAACAAACCCAACCCAAATATAACCCATAATCCAAACCAAACTCCAACCGCAAACAAAACCCCAACCCTAACACTAAGCCTAACCCTAACCTAACCAAAAACCCTAAGCCTAAACCTAACCTTAAACACTAATCCTAACCCTAATACTAACCCTAACACAACACTAACCCTAACTCTAATCCTAACACCAGCCCCAACTCCGACCCCTAACCCAAACCGAACACCAATCTTAACCATACCCCTAATCCTAAGCTTAAACCTAACCCTAATCCTACACAAACTCTAACCCTAAACCCCACCCCAACCCAAAGAAAACAACACTGACTCGAACCCTAAACCTAACCCCAACCCTAACTTTAACATTAACCCTAACCCCAACATTAACTCTAAACATAACCCTAACCATAACCATAACTCTAACCCCAACATGAACCCCATCCCCAAACTGAATCCCAACACCAACCACCAACCCCAACATTAACCCCAAACCCAAGTCTAGCATTAACACTAACCCTAACCCTAAAACCAGCCCAAACCCTAACCCTAACCCCAACCTCAACCCCAAGTCTATACTTACCCATAGCCCAAACTCTAACCCTAAACCCAGCCCTAACCCTAACCCCAACCCTACACCGAACCTCAATTCTAACCCTAGCCAAAGACCCAACCCCAACACAAACTCCAATCCCACCACAACCCCAAACCCAACCCAACCTCAACAATAACCATATCTCTTACCCTAAACCTAACCCCATTCCTAACCCCAACCCTAACCCCAAACACAACCCCAAAACCAACCCCAACACCAATCCCAAACCCTACCCCCAAACCAAAAACAAACCCAACCCTAACCCTAGCCCTAACCATAACTGTAACCCCAAACCCAACATCAACCACCACCCTAAACCTAATCCGAAACCTAACTCTAACCCTATCCCAACCCTAACCCTAACCTTAACCCCAACCCCAAACCCAACCCCAACCCCAAACCCAACCAAAAACCCAACCCTAAACCTTAATCTAATCCAACCCTAACCCTAAACCCAACCAAAACCCCAACACCAACCATAAAACCTAACCTCAACCCCAACCCCAAACCTAACCCTAACCCTAAAACTAACCATAAAACTAAACGGAGCTCTAACCCCAACTCCAACCACAACACTAAACCTAACCCTGACCCTTAACCTAAACCTAACCTCAACACTAACCCCAACCCCAACCCCAATCCTAACCCTAAACCTAACCCTAACCAAACACTAACCCTAAATCTAACCATAACATCAACCCCACCCCAACCCAAAAACTAACCCTAATCCTAACACTAAATGTAACCCTAAACCTAAAATCAACACGAAGCCCAACTCCAACCCTAACCCAAAACCTAACCCAAACCTAACCCTGACCCCAACCTCAACCCCATGCCCAGCCCCAACCCCAACTGAACCCTAACCCTAATCCTAACCCAACCACTACCCCAGATGTAACCCCAACTCCAGCACTAACCTCCAACCCTAAACCTAACCATAACAAAACCCTAAACCTAACCCTAACCAACAACCCCAACCCAACAATAACCTCAAACCCAAACCAAACCCCAAACCCAAACCAAACTCCAATTTTAAAATTAACCCTTACCGAACCCAAAACCCAGCCCTAACCCTAACCCTAACCCCAACCCAAACCCTAACCCCAAACCATACCCTAGCCCCAGACCTGACTCAACCCCAACAACAAACCCAACCCCACCCCAACAACAAACCCAGTGCCAACCCCAACAATAACCATAACCCTAAACCTAACCCCAACACTAACACCAAACACAACCCCAACACCAACCCCAACTCAAACTCCAATCCCAACCCTAACCCTAACCCCTACCCTAATCCTAACTCTAACTAAACCTTAACCCTAAACCCAACCCCAACCCCAAATGAAACTCCAACCCCAACCCTAACCCTAACCCTCAACCTAAACCCAACCCCAACCCAAAACCCAGCTCCAAACCCAACCCCAAACCTAACCCTAACCCCAAACCAAACTGAAACCCCAACCCCAACCCCAACCCTAACCCTAACACAACCCTAACTCTAATCCTAACCCCAACCCCAACCTAAAGTCCAGCACCAAACCCAACACCAAACCCATCTCCAAACCAAACCCCAACTCTAAACCCTAACCCTAATCCCAACCCCAAACCCATACCCAAACCCAAGCCAAAACCCAACACCGACCCTAACCCTAATCTAACCCAACCCTAAAAATAACACAAAACTAACCCTAACCCTAATCCTAACCATACCCCTAACCCTAACACTTCCCCCAACCCTAAACCTAACCATAACCCTAAATTAACCCTAACCCTAACCATAAGCCTAAACCTAACCCTAAATTCAAACTTAACCCTAACCCTAACCTCAACCCCAACTCCAACCCAAAACCCAACCGCAACCCCAACCCCAACCTGAACTCTAATCCTAACCCTAACCCTAACCATAAACCTAAACCTAACCCTAATTCTAACTCTGAACATAACAGTAAACCTAACCATAACCCTAGCCCTAAACCTAATCCAAACATAACATTAACTCCAACCCCAACCCCGATGCCAACCCCAACCTTAAAACCACAGCAAAACTAACTCTAACTCGAACCCTAACCCCAACCCCAACCCAACCCGAGCCCTAACCCTAAACCAAACCCGAAACCTAATCCTAACACTAACCCAAACCCAACCCTAACCTTAACCCCAACCCTAACCCCAACCCTAACGCTATCCCTAACCCTAAGCCAAACCCTAACCCTAAGCCTAACCCTAACCCCAATCCTAACCTTAAACCCAGCACTAACCCTAACTCTAATCCTAAACACAAACCTAACCCTAACCCTAACCCAACACTAATGCTAACCCTAACACAACCCTATCCCTAACACTAATTCTAACCCTAAGCCCAACCCCAACCCCAACCCAAACCCTAACCCCAACCCAAACCCCAACCCCAACCCTAACCCTAACCTAACCCTAAACCTAACCCCAAACCCAAAATTAACCCCAACACCAACCCTAACCCTAACACAACCCTAACCCTAACCCCAAACCCAACCCCAACCCCAATCCTAACCCTAACCCCACCCCAAAACCTAACCCTAACCCTAACATAAACATAATCTCAACCCAAAACCTAAACCTAAAAGCCAACCCCACCCCAACCCAATGAAAACCTTAACCCCTACTCTAACTCTAGCCCTAACCCTTACCCTAAACCTAACCCCAGTGCCAACCCTAACCCCAACCCTAACCAAAACCTAACCATAACCCTAAACCTAAACCTAACCCTAACCCTAACTGTAAAATAACCCTAATTACAACCCTAAGCCAAACTGTAACTTCAACCCCAACCCCATGCCCAAATCCAACACCAACACCAACCCCATCCCCAACCCCAACCCCAAATCAAACTCCAATACAAACCCTAAATGTAACCCCAAACCCAGTCCCTACCCTAACCCAAGCACCAACCCTAACCCCAACGCCTACCCTAACCCTAAACCTAACCCTAACCCTTACCCATATCCTAACCCCAACCCCAACCATAACCCTAACCCTATTAGTGTAACTATTAGTGTAGGGGTTCTACACTAATAGTTACCCTAACCCAAACATTAACATAAACCTAACTCTAAACCCAATTCCAAATCTAACATCAATCCCAACACCAACCCTAATCCCAACCCTACCCCTACCCCTCAGATTAAACCTAACTGTAAACCCCAACCCAAACCCTAACCTCAACACTAACCTTAAACCCTACCCTAACCCTAAACCATACCCTAACCTCAACCCCAAACCCAATCCCAACCCTAACCCAAGCCCCAATCCCAAACCCAACACCTACTGTAACCCTAAACCTAACCCTAATCTTTTCCCCTATCCTAAACGCAAAACCAACCTCAACACTAAACCTAACCTTAACCACAACCCCAACACCAACCCTAACGCCAACTCCAACCACAACCACAACCCTAAGGGTTGGGTTTGGTGTTTGGGTTGGGGTTGGGGTTGGGGTTGTGATTAGGGTTGGGTTTAGGGTTGTGGTTGGGATTGTGGTTGGGGTAGGGGTTGGGACTGGGTTTGGTGTTGGTTTTGTGGTTGACGTTAGTATTGGTGTTGGGTTTGGGGTTAGGTTTAGGGTTAGGGTTAAGGTTGGGTTAGGGTAGGGTTAGTGTAGGAGTTAGGGTAGGCGTTAGGGTAGGGGTTAGTTTTTGGATTATCACTAGGTTTAGGGTTATGGTTGGGGTTGGGGTTGGGGTTGAGGTTATCGTTGAGGTTAGGAATAGGGTTAGATTTGGGGCAGGTGTTGGGGTTAGGGTTAGGTTTAGGGTTATGTTAGAGTTTGGTTTAGAGTTAAGGTTAGGGATAGTGTTAGGGTAGGAGTTAGGTTTAGGGTTACGGCTGGTGTTGGTGTTTGGGTTGGGGTTGGGCTCGGTTTTGGGGTTTGGTTGGGGTTAGGGTTGGGATTGGGGTTGGGGTTGGGTTGGAGTTTGGGGTTGGGGTTTGGGTTTGAGGTTGGGATTAGGATTAGGATTAGGGTTCGGGTTAGGGTTAGGTTTGAGGTTCAGGTTGGGGTTGGGGTTTGGTTTAGGGTTTGGGTTAGGTTTAGGATTAGGTTTAGATTTAGGATTAGCATTAGGTTCAGGGTAGGGGTTAAGGTTAGGGTTAGCATTAGGGTTAGGGTTAGGATTGGGCTTAGGGTTATAGTTGTGGTTAGGTTTGGGGTTGGGGTTGGGTTAGGTTTAGAGTTAGATTTAAGGTTAGGGTTCGGTTAGGGTACAGGTTTGGGTTAGGGTTAGGGTTGGGTTTCGGGTTATGTTTGTGGTTGGGGTTGGGGTTGGTTTTAGGGTTCGGGTTAGGGCTAGTGTTAGTGTAGGGTAGTGGTTAGGGTTAGGATTAGCGATCGGTTTAGGGTTGGGGTAGGAGTTGGGGTTGGGGTTAAGGTTGGGGTTGGGGCTCTGGTTAGATTTAGGGTTAGCATTTGGGTTGGGGTTTGTGTTGAGGTTAGGGTTGATGGTGGGGTTGGGGTTCTTGTTAGGGTTAGGGCTAGGGTTGGGGTTAGGGTTAGGGTTAGGTTATGGTTTGGGTTAGGGTTAGGTTCAGGGTTAAGGTTAGGTTAGGTTTGGGTTTAGGCTTAGGTTAGGATCAGTATTAGGGTTAAGGGTAGGTTAGGTTTAGGCTTAAATTAGGGTATGTTTTAGGGTTAGGTAAGAGGGATAGATAGGGTTAGGTTAATGTTAGGGTTAGGTTAGTTTTAGGGTTAGGTTAGGGTAGGGTTATTGTTAGGGTTAGGTTTAGGTTAGGGTTAGAGTTAGGGTTAGTTTAGGGTTAGTGTTAGTACTTGGGTTATAACTAGTGCGAAGTTTTAGTCTAGGTTTCACTTTAGGGTGATCACGAATGTGACTGATGAGGTTATGGTTATGGTTATGGTTAGGGTTAGGTTAAGGTTAGGTTAGGGTTAGTGTTAGGTTTAGGGTTAGGTTAGGGTTAGGGTTAGGATTAGGGTTAGTACTTCAGTCCTAGCTAGTGCTAAGTTTTGGTCTAGGCTTCATTTTAGGACCATCATGAATGTGAGGGATGGGATTATGTTTAAGGTTACGGTTAGAGTTAGGTTTAGGGTTAGGGCTAGGTTTAGGCTTAGGGTTAGTGTTTTGATCAAAGCTAGGGCTAAGATTGGTCTAGATTTCAGTTTACAGCGATCATGAATGTGAGGAATGGGGTTATGGTTAGGATTAGAGTTAAGCTTAGGTTTAGGATAAGGTTTGGGTTAGTGTTAGGTTGGGGTAGGGTAGGGTTGGAGGTAGGTATAGGTTTAGGGTTAGGTTAGGATTAGGATTTAAATTAGGGTTAGTAATCACGTCATATATAGGGCTACGTTTTGGTCTAGGTTTCAGTTTAGGGCGATCATGAATTTGAGGGATGGGGTTATGGTTAGTGTTAGGGTTAGGGTTAGGGTTAGGTTAGGGTTAGGGTTAGGGTTAGGTTATGGTTAGGGTTAGGTTATGGTTAGGTTAGTTTTTGGTTTAAGGTTAGTGTTAGGTTAGGGTTAGTGTTTGGGTGAGGTTATGGTTAGGTTTAGTTTAGGGTTAGGGTTAGTGTTATTCCTTGGGCCATACCTGGGGCAAAGTTTTTGTCTAGGTTTCAGTTTAGGGCAATCATAAATGTAAGCGATGGGGTTAGGGTTAAGGTTAGGGTTCAGTTAGGGTTAGGTTAGAGTTAGGGTTAGGGTTAGGGTTAGGGTGAGGGTTAGGTTAGGGTGAGGCTTAGTACTTGGGTCATAGCTAGGGCTAAATTTTAGTCTAGATTTCAGTTTAGGGCAATCACGAATGTGAGGGATGCTATTATGGTTATGGTTATGGTTAGTGTTAGTGTTAGAGTAGGGTTAGAATTAGTGTTAGTACTTGGGTCATAGCTAGGGTTAAGTTTTGGTCTAGATTTCAGTTTACAGTGATCATGAGTGTGAAGGATGTGATTAGGTTTAGGGTTAGGGTTCGGGTTAAGATAGCGTTAGTGTTAGGTAGGGTTAGGGTCAGGTTTAGTGTTAGTTACTAACCGGTTATGTTAGGCTTAGGTTAGGTTTGGGGTTAGAGTTAATGTTAGGTTAAGGTTAGGGTTAGGTTTAGGGTTAGGTTAGTGTTAGTGTTAGGGTAGGGTTACGGTAGGGTTAGGGTGAGGGTTAAGGTTAGTGTTAGGGTTAAATTAGGACTAGTGTTATGGTTAAGTGAGGTGTATGGATAGGATTGGGGTTAGGTTAGGTTTAGGGTTAGGGTTATGTTAAGGTTTGGGTTAGGGTTAGGTTACGTTTAGGGCTAGGGTTATGTTAGGGTTAAGATTACATTAGGGTTAGGTTTAGGGTTAAGTTAGTGTTAGGTTAGGGTTAAGGTTAGAGTTAGTACTTGGGTCATAGCTAGGCGAAGATTTGGTCTAGGTTTCAGTTTAGGCGATCATGAATTTGAGGGATGTGGTTATGGTTAATGTTAGGGTTAGGTTTAGGCTTAGGTTGTGTTAGTGTTAGTGTTAAAATAGGGTTAGGGTTAGTTTAGGGATAGAATTAGGGTTAGTTTAGGTTTTTTGTTAGGGTTAGTGTCAGGCTTAGTACTTTGGTCTTAGCTAGGGCTATGTGTTGATCTATGTTTCAGTTTAGGGCAATCATGAATGTGAGGGATGGGATTAGAGTTAGGGTTAGCTTAAGTTTAGGGTTATCGTTAGGTTTAGGTTTAAGTTAGTTTAGGGTTAAGTTAGGTTTAGTTTATTGTTAGGGTTAGGTTAGGGTTAGTTTATTGTTAGGGTTAGTTTAGGGTTAGTGTTATTGTTAGGTTAGGGTTAGGTTTAGGGTTAGGTTAGGTTAGGGTTAGGTTTATGGTTTGGTTAAGTTAGGGTTAGTGTTAGGGTTAGGGTTACATTACGGTTAGCATTAGGATTAGGGTTAGTTTAGGGTTAGAGATAGGATAGGGTTAGGGTTAGGTTAGGGTTAGGTTTAGGGTTAGGTTACGGTTAAGGGTCAGGCTTGGGTTCAAGGTAGTTTATGGTTTTATTAGGGTTATGGTTAGGTTTAGGGTTAATACTTGGTTCGTACTTAGGCCTAAATTTTGGTCCAGGTTTCAGTTTCGGGAGATCATGAATATGAGGGATGGTGTTAGGGTTACAGTTAGGATTAGGGTTATGTTAGGGTTATGATTAGTACTTGGGTCATAGCTAGGGCTAAGTTTTGGTCTAAGTTTCAGTTTAGGGTGATCATGAATGTGAGGGATAAGGTTAGTGTTATTTTTATGGTTAGGGTTAGGTTAGGGTTAGCATTAGAGTTAAAGTTAAGATAGGGTTAGGGTTAGGTTAGGGGTTCGGATAGGGTTAGGTGTAGTTATAGTGTTGGGGTTAGTGTTAAGTTAGGGTTAGGGTCAGGGTTAAGGTTAGGGTTAGTACTTGGGGCATAGCTAGGGCTAAGTTTTGTTCTAGGATTCAGTTTAGGGCAATCATGAATAGGAGGAACGGGGTTATGGTTAGGTTAGGGTTAGGTTTAGGATTAGGGTTAGGGTAAGGTTAAGGTTAAGGTTAGGTTAGGGTTAGGTTAGTACTTGGGTCATAACTAGGGCGAAAATTTGGTCTATGTTTCAGTTTAGGGCAATCCTGAATGTGAGGGATGGGGTTATTGTTATGTTTAGGGTTATGGTTAGGTTATGGTTAGGTTTATGGTTACTGTTAGTGTCACTACTTGGGTCGTACTTAGTGGTAAGTTTTGGTCTATTATTCAGTTTAAGGTGATCATGACTGTGATGGCTGGGATTAGGTTTAGGGTTAGGGCTGGGGTTAGGTTAGGGTTAGGGTTAGGGTTAGGGTTTCATTAGGTTAGGTTTAAGGTTAGAGTTAGAGTTAGGTTATGGTTAGGGTTAGGGTTAGGTCAGGGTTAGGGTTAAGTTAAGGTTAGTGTTAGGTTTAATGTTAGGTTAGGATTACGGTTAGGGTTAGGTTAAGGTTAGGGTACGGTTACAGTTAGGTTAGGGTTAGGGTTTGTACTTGGGTCATAGTTAGGGCAAAATTTGGTGTAGGTTTCAGTTTAGGGCAATCATGAATGTGAGGGATGGGGTTAAGGTTATGGTTTGGGTTATTGTTAGTTTTATGTTAGGGATAGGGTAGGTTAGGTTAAGTTAGTATTAAGGTTAGGCATAGGTTAGGTTTAGGGTTAGGGTTAGGTTAGGGTTAGGGTTAGGATTAGGGTTAGTACTTGGGTCATTGCTAGGTCTAAGTTTTGGTCTAGGTTTCAGTTTAACTTGATCATGAATGTGAGGGATGGGGTAATGGTTAGGGTTACAGAAGATTTTGGGTCAGGTTTAGGTTAGGATTAGGTTAGGGTTAGTACTTAGGTCATAGCAAGGACTAAGTTTTGGTCTAGAATTCAGTTTAGGATGATCATGAATGTGAGGGGTGGGGTTAGTGTTAGGGTTAGGTTAAGGTTAGAGTTATGGTTAGGATTAGTACTTGGGTCATAGCTAGGGCTAAGTTTTGGTCTAGGTTTCAGTTTTGGCTGAACATGAATTTGAGGAATTGGGTTAGGGTTAGGTTAGGGTTAGGGTTAGGGTTAGAGTTGGGGTTAGGTTAGTGATAGTACTTGGGTCATAGCTAGGGCTAAGTTTTGGTCTAGGTTTCAGTTTATGGCAATCATGATTGTGAGATATGGGGTTTGGTTTAGGATTAGGGTTAGGGTTAGGTTTATGTTAAGGGTAGGTTTAGGTTAGGTTAGGGTTAGTTTATGATTAGTGTTAGGTTATGTTTATGGTTAGGGTTATTTTTAGGTTAGGGTTAGAGTTAGGTTAAGGTCAGGTTTAGTGTTAGGATAGGGTTAAGGTTAGGTTAAGTCTAGGCTTACAGTTACAGTTAGGTAAGGGTTAGGTTTAGGGTCAGGATTATGTTAGAGTTAGTGTTATTCTTAGTGTTAGAGTTAGGTTAGGGTTAGGGTTATTGTTAGGTTAAGTTAGTGTTAGGTTAGGTTTGGTTAGGTTAGGGTTAGGATTAGGGTTAGGTTAAGTTTAAGGTTACGGTTAGGATTAGGTTAGGCTTAGGGTTAGGGTTAGTAATTGGGTCATAGGTAGGGCTAACTATTCTATCGGTTTCAGTTTATAGCGATCATGAATGTGAGGGATGGGGTTAGGGTTAGGGTTAGGGTTATTGTTAGGGTTAGGTTAGGGTTAAGGTTAGGTTTAAGGTTAGGGCTAGTACTTGGGTCATTGCTAGGGTAAATTTTGGTCTAAGTTTCAGTTTATGGCAATCATGAATGTGAGGGAAGGTGTTAGGGTTAGGGTTAGGATCAGAGTTAGGTTAGGGTTTAAGTTAGGGTTAGGGTAAGGTTAGGGTTAGGTTAGGGTTAGGGTTAGGATTAGGTTTAGGTTTAGGCCCAAGGATAAGGATAGGGTTAGGTTTAGGGCAAAGCATAACGATAGTGTTAAGGTTAGTGTAAGAGCCAAAGGTAAGTATAGAATTAGGGTTACTACTAAGAAAAACAATAGTGTTAAGTTTAGGGTTAGGCCTAAGCATAGGGATGGTGTTAGAGTTAGGTTTAGGCTTAATGCTGAGGATAGTTTTAGGGTGAGGATTGGTGTTAGACCTAAGTAAAAAAGGATGTTGTTATGGTAGGGTTAGGTTTTGGCCTAAGGATAAGAATAATGTTAGGGTTAAGGTTTGGGTTTGCCCCAAAGATGTGCGTAATTTTAGTGTTAGGGTTAGGATTTGGGTGAAAGTCAAGGATAGTGTTAGGTTTAAGGTTACTTTTAGAGCTATGGATGAGGATAGTGTTAGGTTTAGTCCAAAGTATAAAGACCATGTTAGGGTTAGGGTTAGAGTCAAAGATAAGGATAATGTTAGGGTTAGGGTTGGGTTAGGACTAAGGATAACGATATTGTTAGGTTTATGGTTAGGTTTAGGCTTTAAGATAATGATAGTGTTAGGGTTATGGGTAGGGTTAGGCCTAAGAATAAGGATAGCGTTCGGGTAAGGGTTATGGTTACTCTCAGGAAAGGATAGTGTTAGGCTTAGGGTTAGGCCTCAGAAAAAGTTTAGTGTTAATGTTATGGTTAGGCATAGGCCTAAGAAAAAGGATAGTAGGTTAGGAATAGGGTACGGCCAAAGATAAGTATAGTGTTAGGGTTAGGGTCAGGGTTAGTCTAAAGATAAGGATAGTGTTAAGTTTTTGGGCAAAGTATATGGATAGTTTTAGGGTTAGAGTCGAAGATAAGAATAGTGTTAGGGTTAGGGTTAGGCCAAAAAATAAGGATAAGGTTAGAATTAGGGCTAGGAATAATGATAGGTTTAGGGTTAGATTTAGGCCTAAGGATAAGTATAGTGTTAGGGTGGGGGTTAGGGTTAGGCATAAATATAAGGATTAGGGTCAGGGTTAGGGCTAAGGATAAGGGTTGGGTTTAGTGTTAGGGTTAGGTTTTTGCCAAAGACAAAGGATAGTGTATGGGTTAGTGTTAGGTTTATGGTTAGGGTTAGGGTTAGAATTAAAGATAAGGATATTGTCAGGGTTAGGGTTACGTTTAGGCCCAAGGATGAGGATAGGGTTAGGGTTAGTGTTTGGCCTAAGTATAAGGATAGTGTTAGTTTTAGGCACAAGTTTAGGTCTAAGGACAAGGATAGTATTAATGTTAGGTATATTGTTAGACCTGAGGATAAAGATAGTGTTATGGTTAGGGTTTGGGTTAGCCTTAAGGGTAAGGATAGTGGTAGGGTTAGGGTTAAGATTAGGCCTAATGATAAGGATAGTGTTAGGATTAGGTTTAGGGTTAAGACCAAGGATATGGATAGTGTTAAGGTTAGGGTTAGGTTTAGGCCTAAGGATAAGGAGATAGTGTCAGGGTAAGGGATAGGGTTTGGAGTAGTGTTAAAAGTTGAGTTAGTGTTAGGGTTAGAGTTATACCTAAAAGTAAGGATAGGGTTAGGGTTAGGGTTAGATTTACCGCCAAAGATAAGGATAGTGTTAGGGTTAGCATTAGGATTAGTCTAAGGATAAGGATACTGTCAGATTTAGGGCAAAGTATAAAGATAGTATTAGGGTTAGTGTTAGAGCCAAAGATAAGGATAGTGTTAGGCCTATGGATAAGGATATTTTTAGGGTTAGGGTTAGTCCAAAGATAAGGATATTGCTAGAGTTAGCATTAAGTTTAGGCCTAAGGGTAAGAATAGTGTTAGGGGTAAGGGTTTGGGTTAGGCCTAAAGATAATGATAGTGTTAGGATTAAGGTCAGGGTTAGTCTAAAGATAAGGATAGTGTTAAGTTTAGGGCAAAGTAGAAGGATAGTGTTAGGGTTAGTGTTAGAGTCAAAGATAAGTAGAGTATTAGGGTTAGGGTTATTCTAAGGATAAAGATACTGTTAAGGTTAGGATACAGTTAGTCCTAAGGGTAAGGATATTGTTAGGGTTAGGGTTAGTGTTATGCCTAAGGATAAGGATAGTATTAAGCTTAACCTTAGGGTCAGGCCTAAGGATAAGTTTTAGTGTTAGGGTTAGGCCTAATGAAGGGGAGAGTGTTAGGGTAAGGGTTAGCGTTAGGCTTAAGGATAAAAATAGTGTTAGGGGTTCGGTAGGGTTAGTCTATGAATAAGGATGGTGTTAGGGTTAGGGTTTGGTTTAGGCCTAAGTATAAGGATAGTGTTAGGGTTGGGGTTTGAGTTTGGCCTAAGTATAAGCATAGTGTTAAGGTTAGGATTAGGGTTGAGCAAAAGTCAAGGTTAGTGTTAGGTTTAGGATTAGGTTTAGAGCTAAGGATAAGGATAGTGTTAGGTTTAGGGTACTGTATAATGGTAGTGTTATGGTTAGTGTTAGAGCCAATGGCAACGATAGTGTTAGGGTTGGGTCAGGGCTAAGGATAACGATAGTGTTAGTGTTATAGTTAGGGTTAGGCCCAAAGATAGTGATAGTAGTAGGGTTATGGGTAGGGTTGGGCCTAAGGATAAGGATGGTGTTAGGTGAAGGGTTAGAGTTAATCTCTCGAAAGGATAGTGTTAGGGTTAGGCTTAGGGTTAGGCCTAATGATAAGGATGGTGTTAGGGTCAACATTGGGGTTAGTCTACAAATAATGATAGTGTTAATTTTAGGGTTGGTGTTAGGCCTAAGGATAAGAATACTGTTAGGCTTATGGTTTGATATAGGCCTGAGGATAAGAATAATGTTAGGGATAGGGTTAGGATTTGGCTTATGGATAACGATAGTGTTAGGGTTAGAGTTAGGTTTAGGCCTAAGGATAAGGATAGTGTTAGGTTTAGGGCAATGTACAAGCATAGTGTTAGGGTTAGTGTTAGAGCCAAAGATAAGGACAGTATTAGGGTTAGAGTTAGGTTAGTCTAAGGATAAGGATAATGTTAAGTTAGGGTTAAGGTCAGGCCTGAGTGTAAGGATATTGCTGCTTTTAGGTTTAGGGTTAGGCCTAAGCATAACGATAGTGTTAAGAATAAGGTAGTGTTAGGCCTAAGGATAAAAATAGTGTTAGGGTTTGTGTTTGGCTTAGCTATAAGGATAAGGATTGTGTTAATGTTAGGGTTAGGGTTAGACCTAAGGAAAAGTATGGTGTTAGGTTTAGGGTTAGGGCTAAAAATGATACGGTTAAGTTCAGGACTAAGTATAAGGATAGTTTTGGGGTTGGGGTTATGTTTATGCCTAAGGATAAGTATAGTGTTACATTTAGGGTTAGGGTTACTACTAAGTGTAGTGTTAGGGATAGGGTTAGGCCTAAGTATAAGGATAGTTTTAGAGATAGGTTTAGGGTTATGGCGAAAGGCCAATATAGTGTTAGGATTAAGGTTAGGTGTAGAGCTAAGGATAAGGATAGTGTTAGGTTAAGGGATAGGGTTAAGCCTAGGGATAAAGATTGTGATAGTGTTAATGTTAGGGTTATGCCTAAGGACAAGGATAGTGTTATGGTTAGGTTAAGGGTCAGGGCCAAAGATAAGGATAGTTTTAGGTTTAAGGTTAGCGTTAGTCTAAGGATAATGATAGTGTTAGTTTTAGGGCAAAGTGTAAGGATAGTGTTAAGGTTAGTGTTAGAGCCAAAGATAAGGATAGTATTAGGGTTAGGGTTAGGGTTAGGCCTACGGATAAGGATATTTTTAGAGTTAGGGTTAGAAGTCGTCTAAGGATAAGGATATTGTTAGAGTTAGGGTTCAGGTTAGGACTAAGTGTAAGGTTAGTGTTTGGGTTAGGGTTTGGGTTAGGCCTAAAGATAAGGATAGTGTTAAGTTTAAGGTTATGGTTAGGCCTAAGTATAAGGATAGTGTTAGGGTTAGGGCTAGGTTTAGGCACAAGGATAGGGACAGTGTTAGGGTTATGGTTAGGTTTAGGGCCAAATACAAGGATAGTGTTAGGGTTCCTGTTAGAGTTAGTCTAAGGATCAGGCTAGTGTAAAGGTTTAGGGCAAAGTGCAAGGACAGTGTCAGGTTACGTAAGTGTTAGAGCCAAAGATAAGGATGGTGTTAGGGTTAGGGTTAGGCCTATAGATAAGGATAATATTAGGGTTAAGGTTAGGATTAGTGTAAGGATAAGATAGTGTTAGGATAAGATTTATGGTTGGGACTCAAGGACAGGTTAGGGTTTGGGTTAGGTCTAAAGATAAGTATAGTGTTTTAGGGTTAGGGATAGGGTTAGGGCAAAAAAAAGATAGTGTTAGGTTTAGGGTTAGGTTTAGAGTTAAGGATAAGGATAGTGTTAGGTTTAGGGCAAAGTATAAGTGTAGTGTTAGGGTTAGTGTTAGACTTAGTGATAAGAATAAGGATAGTGTTAGGTTTATGGTTGGTGCTAAGGATAAATAAAGATTGTGTTGGGTGTGGTGATGGTGTTAGTGTGAGGTTTAGGGTTAGGGCTAAGGTTAGTGTTAGTGTTAGGGTTAGGATTAGTACTAAGAATCAAAATAGTTTTAGGTTTAGGGTTAGTGTTAAGGATTAGGATAGTGTAAAATTTAGGGTTACTGCTAAGAATCAGGATAGGTTTCAATTTAAGGTTTTGGCTAAAAATAACTATAGAGTTAGGGTTATGTTTAGGGTTAGGGCTAAGGATAAGTATAGTGTTAGCTTTAGGATTAGGCTTAGGGTTATGGCTAGGGATAGGGATAGTGTAAAGGTTAGTTTTAGAGTTAGGGATAAGGATAGTGTTAGGGTTAGGGTTATGGTTTCGGCATAGGATAGGTATATTTTTACAATTAAGTTTACGGTAAGGGATATGGACAGTTTTGCAGTTAGTGTTAGGGTAAAAGTTAGTGTTAGAGTTAAGGTGATAATTCAGTTTAGGGACTTTCCTTACAGTTAGGGACTCATCTCAGGGAGAATAACAGAACATTTTCTAAACAGAGGCGTCATGTATAAAAGGGAAAATTTTATGTGCTTTCCAAGCTACAAAGACTCCAGTCCTTCCCAGCTTAGTCTGTTTCCAATACTGAGTGAGCAACATTAAAATGAAAGCTCTATATTGATTACTGACTTGGGAAAACACATATTTATCTAGTCACTCTGGGATTTTCCCCCCACTATTTTTATTAATATACAAATGTAATACATAGTATTTACAAGGAATTTGGGTGTTTCATACATTTATGTATATCGACTTTACAATCCTTCCCACTTTCTACCCTCCCACACCCGCCCTGTCCCTTCCCCCGGCTCCAGCTATCACTTAATATGGTTCCAGAGAATGTCTGTGTTCTGGGTTTTCCAAGTCTGAGAAACCATACAGTGTTTAACATATTAATCTTCCGCACCTAAGTCATTTCACTTAAGTCACCACTCTAACTCAGCTTTCT
The DNA here is from genome assembly GCA_004027205.1 of Ctenodactylus gundi. Lineage (NCBI taxonomy): Eukaryota > Metazoa > Chordata > Mammalia > Rodentia > Ctenodactylidae > Ctenodactylus > Ctenodactylus gundi. Next base: position 91,459 of record PVKB01003888.1, on the reverse strand, counting down.
ATTCCTCTAATGGGTTCGCAGTAGTCAAATCTTGATACCTCCTCTCTGAATCCAACCAATCCCTTCATTGGGATATTCACCAAACGTTTCTTTTTCCATATTTTCCTATATCTTTGTTGTTATTGTTAAACCTGGCCTTACCCACTAGTTCACATTAGAAAATAACTATAAGCATGTAGTTCAAAAGACTAGCTAATTTGGGAAAGAAAAATAAATACATAAAATTCAATTGCCTTAGCTGAATACTGGAAGGTGCATATTTGTACATTTACAAGGTTATCTTTACATCAATCAGTTTTCTTAAGATAAACTTTCATTAGTGACCTAATAAGCGAATTGCTACAACAAAACAAAGTTAAAACTATATCACATTGCTACATTAAATGAAGTCAAGTCTTTAGGACATAAATATGATTAAGGTGACAGACATGAAGGCAAATTTAGTTATTTCAGAATTCCTTAACTTTCATAACTTATTTACTCATATTTCACTGAATACTAACCTACTTTTTTTCTCAGCTCATTTTCCTCTAGCTGTTGTCACTTTTTCTCCAGGGACATTGGTGTCGCTGGTCTCCCTTTCACTTTCTAAGTTTCCTTTAAGTATTTTCTGCAATACTGGCTCAGTGGCTGAAAATTCCTTTAAGCTGTCTCTGTCATGGAAAGTTTTAAGTTCTCCCTTTAAATTAAAAGATAATTTTGCTGGATATAGCAGACTTGGATGCCATTTATGTTATTTTTAGCGCTTGGATGACATTGCTCCAAGATCTCCTTGCTTTTAGAGTTTGGATTGAAAAATCTCCCATTATCCTGATAGGTTTATCTTTGTAGGTCACCTTCTGTTTTTCTCTTACTGCTTTTAGTATTTTCTCTTTGTCTTGGGTTTCTAGAATTTTAATTATGATGTGTCGTGATGAGGATCTCTTCTGATCAAAACTGTTTGGTGTTCTATAGGCCTGTAATAGTTCCATGTTCATTTCTCTTCTTAGATTTGGGAAATTTTCTTCCATTATTTCATTAAACATGTCCTTTAAGCCTTTTGTTTTGTCCTCAGTCTTCTCCTCGATTCCCATAATTCTGAGGTTATTTCTCCTTGAATCATCTATCAGCCATTGTAATGATTCACTTCCTTTATTTACTTTGTATTCCTGTGTGTTGCAGCTTAGTCACTTTATTTTCTAGGTCTGACCTTCTATTCTGAAGTTGTTTAAAGTGGTTGCTTATTATTACCTGTGTGATTTTCATTACCTGAATATCTGCATTCAATTTTTCTATATCTCTCTTGTGTACTTCTCTACTTTCTTCTTTTGTCTTCATTATCTTCTCTGGTCTCCTCTAGTTGCTTTTAAGGCTTGTTTTTTGTTTATGTAGTATTGATGTAGCTCTTCTGCTGTTTTATTTCCTGCTTTAATTCACTGAATTTCTAGGCCCATAAGTTGCCATCATTTTTGCCATATTCATCTTTATTTACCCTGACTTCATCTCCTGGGGTTTCAGGTCTTTTTGTAGGAGATTTGTAACTGCGCTTCCTCATTTCTTTTGTCTCTTCTAATTTATTTTCCAGGCTTGCTTTTTGCTTAGCTAAGTGTTGTTGTAGCTCTTGTGCTGTCTGTTTTATTTCCTGTTTTGCTTCCTGATTTAATTCCTGCTTTAATTCTTGCTTTAATTCACTGCCTATGTGGGCCCAGTAGTCACCATCATTCTTGCCCAACTCTTCTTTGGGTTCTGCAATTTCAGCACCCCTTGTGCCCTCCCCTGGGAAGTCAGATCTTTTTGTATAAGATTTGTTACCACGTTTCCCCATGGTTCTGCTACCTCTGACTGTCTCTGGTGCGCAGGAAAGAGAATGGCTCCTGCTGACATCACTCCCTACAATGGCTGTTGAGCCCCATTTCTGATATGAGATCCTGGGGCCTTTTCTAGGGGGAGCACACTCTGCATTTGTAGTACACACACCTGAGGGTTGGTGCTTCTGAGGCCTGGGCCACCTGCTGCTAATAATTCCCACTTCTCTGCATCCTCGCTGATCTTGGGCTGCGGTTCTTGCCTCCGGACCTTGTTTGTGATCTGTGGGTGCCCACAGCTTGGGGCCACGCCGAGTCGGCTGCTTCTTTTCTCTTCGGATGTGACTTCAGGATTTCTGTCCCGCCCGCAGCCTCCTCTCCCGTCATTGTGTGCTCTGTCCTCTCCCAGCTCCGTTCCATCAGATGTTCAGGTCCCATGAGCTTTCCTCCATCCGAGGCTGCCTGATATTTGCTGGGGCTGCGGCGGCTTCCAGGACCGTGGGGATTTTTTTTCCTCTGGTTTTGATGAATCTTCAGAGTTTCTGGCCTCCCACTGGTCACTTTTCAGTTTTGGGGTTGCTCCTCTCTTTCCTAGCTACACCAAACACGCTTTCTCTAACTTTCTTCTTGACTTTTTAAGCGAGTTGATGTGCAGTGCTGTTAGTCGCCATCTTCACCAGAAGCCTCGCTCTGGGTTTTAAGCCTGCTTTTCTTTCAAAAGCATGTAGAAGGTCGAAAGTATTTTCCTGTTATACTGGTTGGCTTTGTTCAGAATGTGTTCTGTTCTACTCTCTGAGACAGGAACAACACTGTAGAAGTCAAGACAAACTGGGACGTGTCCTTTTTGCTTCCTGCTTCAAAGCCATATAAATGCATCAAGCTCCATGTGATTTCTCCATGTTTACAAACACCTGTTTTCCAAACAACGGAACCTCCAGTTGTTTCCTACTTTGTCTGTAGCCCATACTGCCGGAGAAACATTGAAACGAGAGCTCTATCTTGACTCATGACTTGTGGAAATAAACATTTGTCTGGACACACTCTCTTCAAAGCCTGTTTTTCATTCAAAAAATGTAGATGATATAATTGCTGTGTTATACTTTTTGCCTCTGTTTCAAATGTGTTCTGTTCTACACAATGAGATATGAACAACACTGTAAAAGTCAAGAAAAGCTGGGTAGTATTTTTTGAGTACCTCATACAAACCCACTTAAACAGTAAGGATAAGGCTAATGTTAGGGTGGGCGTTAGGTTTAGGGTTAGGTCTAATGATAAGGATAGTTTTAGGGTTAGGGTTAGGATGCATCACGTGGTAATTTTCTGTTGAATTTTTCTGAGGAAACTTTATGATGGTTTTTTCAGAACAAGCACCATTGTACACTGCCTTCATTAGAGCACAAGTGTTCTAATCTGTCCACACTCTATTTTCTGTCTTAAGTTCAGAGTGCCATTGCTTTTAAAACTCAGAAGTGTTTGTTGCACAGAAGTTTGCAAATGACGATGCACAGCATTCTGAGATACACAATTGTATTTCATTCCCATTTACATGATCTTTCTGTTAGGGGCACCTAGAACCAGTACAAGTTACTTCTAGAAATCTCCTCAAACTTCTTCAGTTCACAAAAATACTTCCCTTGACTGGGTTGACAGACTTTCTAGTCAATATTACTGAATCTAATACTGGATTATATGTTGCCTTTCTATAAACTTTAATTCTGCATTTTTACTGAATCAAGTCTGCATATTCTTGTCTATGGAGCTATTTATTTCAATGTTTCTAATTTTTACTTCAGAATTTCTAATTTGATAAATTTTGTATCTGTCTCACCCTGATTAGAATCTATTTTAATCATATTTTTATTGCTGTATCTAGTTGAGAATATTAAGCATGTTTGTTTATCTTAAAGTCATTTTGGGGTCCTATGACCTGCATTTTGTCAGATGTACATTTACATTTTGATTGTCACATTTGCTGGCTTTCTCATCTTTTCCTCATGTGCTTTGGAGTTACGATGTGCAGACTTAACCTCAGTGAGAAGTTTTGTTTTCTCTCTGTAATCTCTGTAAGAGGATATTGTTGGATGCCTCCTCTTTTTCCCTGAACCCTGGTCGAGCACTGATCTCATGTTGGTAATTTGACAGCCTAGTGAGGAAGGAGTGGTGTGGGAGCTTGCATGGATTAGGCCAGCTGGCACCCTTCCAGATTGGGTGCGAAGGATTGCAGCCACCTGGGGAGGTGGCCGGAGGTAGGTGGCAGAAGGGGCACATGGAGGCACCCATCAGCCAAGAGCCGCCAGTACATGAGCAGTAAAGTGGGTGGGAAAAAGGTGTCCTGCCCCTCTGGGTGGGCACCAGGTGGGCAACCCACTTCTCCAGGGTGCCTGCCTCCAGGGTGCCCACCCTGCCAGCCTCCTCAGGGCCTGGGGTGGACTCGTCTTCAGCCTGGGCCAGGAGGGAGGATGCAGGCTGGAAACTCGGAAGGAGAGGCCAAGTAAGAAGCAACAGGGGCCAGAGGGCATAGTCAAGGCATTGCCTGTCCTTGACAACACCTGGGCTCCCTCAGCACAAGCACGCACCCTGGGGGCGTGGGGCACGACACTTCGGAGTCTACCCAGCACCGCCTTTGGGTGGTGAAAGCTCTGTGATGAGAGAGTTGGGTTCCCCTGCACTATCCCTCTGGCTCTTCCCCACCTTGCCATCCCAGCCAGGCCCTGGGTGGGGGCCAGCTGACCACTGTCATCCTGGGGACAAATGGCCAGAGGCCCCAGAGGCAACACTATCCTTATCCTCACCTACAAGGCCGTGCCTTGACTATTTCCTTACTAGACTTAGCAAGCGCTAAGTCAAGTGCTAAATGTCAGAGTTTGATGCCCCAGTGCTGCATAGGCCAGGCATGGTGGTGCACACTTATAATCCCAGCACTTGGGAGGCTGAGACAGGAGGACTGCTTTGAGTCCAAGGCCAGCCTGGGCTACAGTGAGACCTAGTCTCAAAAAAAAAAAAAAAAAAAAAAAAAAGACTAGCATATCTTGTCTAGGTATTGTGGTACATGCCTATAATTAGAACACTTGGGAGGCTGCTGTGACCTTGAGGTCACCCTAGGCTACAATGCAGGCTCAGGTGCAAAAAGAAAGGGGATAAAAAGCCTTTGGACATAGACTACATGAATTTTTTGGGAAGAGAACAGCAGTCTTTTGGAGGATGAGGAGATGGAATTATGTGGCTTGGATCTGGAATATCCCCCACACACCCCATGTATTTGTAAAGTTATTGCACTGGAGGAGAAGAGCGACTTATGTGAATTAATGTACGAATTTCAAGAGTTGTTAAGACTGACTGGGAGAGGCAGAACACTAAGGGTGTAGAAGGATATACTGCTGCTACAATTTCCCCTCAGTCCCTACCATGTGATGCCGTGGGCAGCTATTCTTTCTCAGATCGTTTCACAATCATCTGCCACCTATGAATGGACTGAAGCCTCTGATATGAGCTAAAATAAACCATTGCTAGTTGAACTTGTGGAGGTTGTAGTCTCTTCAAAAGGAGAACGCTAGAGATCCTCCCTGTAGTTAACTGTTGTCAGGTAGTCAATTAACATACTTTCCCAAGACCCATCTATTTCAAATTTCATGTTGTTAAAATTCATTTGGGGATTTATACAGCTGTAAAAAGCACAAGTTCTGCTCTTGTTAACAATTCTCCTGTAAGTGGTTTGTCATGAATCTTGCTCATCTTCAGGCTCTGTTTTATTGCCCAGTACAGTAAGTCTGGTGCAATAAAAATTCTGTACTTTCCTGGGTTGCCTGCCAAACTGCTTTTACCTTTACTGTTTATGTGTATCTACTAGTAATAGATGTGTAGAGAAAAACAATGTTGGAATTATCACTCCAAATCAATTTTAATAAAAGGTTCAAGGCTGGCTATAGCAGCCATTTTATGAAAGTTTTTCATGTATCCCATGTTCCCTCAATTTAAGTGCTGTCCTTCCTATACCAGCATCTTCTAAAATGACAAACTGCATTGGTCATGGATATCAATTCCCTCTGCCAATTTACTGGAAGCATCTAACACAGCAGAGACTGGCAGAGTAAATCCTATTATCCAATTTTGAAAAAAGAATGTGGAAGGAAATAGCTCAAGTTCCTGGTGTCCTTCTCTTGTAGATGTGAAATCAGGACACAAACATGGAACTCAGACACAGCACTGCTCTCTGAGTTCTTGGCTGAGCATTCAGGACAGCATATGCACAATATATATTGTACTAGTTGTTCTATAGAGGGTCCACGACAATGGCAGTGAAAAAAATGAACCAAAATTTTAATCAGAGTAATGCAAAACAAGTACTTACATAGATGAATGTGGGTCAGGTTTTCAAGAAAAACATTGCTATATAGAAGTGGGAGAGAATGATTTGTCTAAAATGAGAATAGTCAGATTAAAATTCTGAGACAATCTCAAGTATGCTTTTTCTGGGTGCCCTCTTCTCATTGATTTCTGAGGAACATCTATATTTAACCTAAAAATTTACCTTTCTTTGAGACTGGGATTCACTCGATAGTCCAGGCTTGTTCTGAACTCGTTATATAGTCCAGGCTGTCTTAGAACTCATGGCAACTTCCTGCCTCAGCCTCCTAAAAGTGCTGAAATTATAGGCATGCATCACCACACCCAGCTTATGTGGTGCTGAGTAAACAAATCCCAGCCCTTTCACTTGTTAAAGGTGTACATCAAAATTATAGAGTGAAGCCACTTACTCTAGTCTCAAAGAACCCTTTAGTTTCAAATAAGGGTTTAGCATATTCAGAAATATGCAAAATGAAAAGTTGAGATGTCATTCCTCAAGGAAGCCATTGGCATCTAAGAGGAATGAGGACTTTCATACATGGTGATAGGTGCCTCTACATAAAGTGCAGGATGCACAGAAAGAATAGCAGGACTTTTAGAAAGATGTCATGGTGAGAATGTCTATACTATCCATGGAAGTTCAGTGTTTCATGTGGTTCAGTTGATCACCACCCAGAAAGTTGGAGCAAGGATTTTCAGACAGAGGTGCCTTTATATTTTTTATAATTGTATAATTCCCTTCCAGTAACAATTTCTTACATAAAGCTCAAATAGGTGAGTAATTGCCCTTGTACACATTGATATTTTAAAGTAATTTCTTTCAGCATAACTATTTTGGAGTTCTCAGGTGTTTATTTTCAAAAAGAGGCACTGCACAATGAATAAACTTGCAAATGTTTTTATTTAAAACAAATTGTCCAAGTATATACTAATCTTTCTATGAAGACATTACTATATTCTTTACATTTGTAAGATTTTGTTTCCAGTATAAGTTTTCTTAAATACAAAATACAAAAAGTTATGACATTAGTTTAGTTACATTTTAATTGCTATGATAAAATACCTGACATCCATGACTTAAGAGAAAAGATTTCTAGTTGTTTCAAAAGGTCTCAGACCATTCATGGGTGGCCACCAAGGATGGAAGCACAAGGCAAAGGTGAAGCTGCAGGAAGAGCTTCTCATGGCACAGGAGACAAAAAGCCAAGAAGGATGCAAGGCAAAGGTAGTGTATACCCTTCCAAGTCATGTCCCAGTGATCTGCCCCTTCTGGGTCAAGCCCCTGCCATCTGTCTTCCAGGTTCCTCAGTGTTTCTCCCCTTAAGACTAGACTCAAACTTTTAACAGCACAAAATTATATAGTTATTCCACAAAATCCAATACATGAGGTAGTTTCAGGGCACTTCACATCAAAACTCTAACAGGGCTCTTCCAAAATCATTACATTGATAGGAAATTTAAATTGATAAGATATGGAGACTTCATAAATGTTCACATTATCTTTCACATGGATTGCCTTCCCATTATTATCAGCTACTTGGTGTTGCATAAAGTTTGACCAAATGTTCAATCCATTGCCACATCATTATATTTGAACAACTTGTCTCTAGAGCAAATTTTCAATAGCTGTGTAAGGAATGAACTTGGATTGATTTTTTTGCTGTAATATTTACATTCCTTGTGTTTCTCTGAAGTATAATTCTATGGTGGGAAATGTGAGCTATCTTTTAAGGCTTTATTATATCTTACAGCTGTTTTTTTTCAGAAGTATAAATTCTCTGGTATACAGCATGAGATTTTAGGTTTCCTCCCCATCATCTTCACATTTCAGTTTTTCCTCAGGTGTCATATCTGGGTGTTAGTAGAGTAAGAACTCAAAAAAAAAAAAGTTTCCCAAATCCTTTAAACGTTAAAATTTTTATATTTGAATTCTCTGATGTTGAGTAATGTCTCAGTTCTGAGTTTTGCCACAAACTTTTCATTTTATAATTTTTTTCCAGCGTAAGTTCTCTGGCATTTAATAAAGTTACAGTTTCAATTAATAGCTTCATTAGAATGTTCACAATTATAGTGTGAACTTTTTGGTGATCATGAGACTTGAACTATGATTAGAGGTTTTGCCACAATCTCTACATTTTCAAGGTTTCTCCCCAGGGCAAATTTGCTGATGTTAAGTTTTGATCTTTGGTAAAAGGTTTGTCACAATCTATACATTTGCAGTTTCCCTTCATTGTTAATTCTTTACTCTTGAGTTAGGACTAAGTCCAGTTGAAAAGGTTTGCCAAAACCTTTTTATCTGTAGGGTTTTTCCTCCACTGTGAATTTTTTCATGTGTAATACAGTGTGAAATTTGACTGAAAGCTTTGCCACAGTCTTTACATCTGTATGGTTTCTCTCCACTGTGAATTCTCTGGTGTTTAGTAAGATTTGAACTCTGACTAAAGACTTTCCCACAATCTTTACATTTGTATGGTTTCTCTCCAGTGTGAACTCTCTGGTGTCTACTAAAGGTTGAACTACAATTAAAGGCCTTCCCACAAACATTACACTTGTAGGGTCTCTCTCCAGTGTGAATTCTCTGGTGGTTAGTAAGATGTGAAAACCAACGGAAAGCTTTGCCACAATCTTTACAGGTGTAGGGTCTCTCTGTACTGTGAATGCCCTGATGTATAGTAAGGACTGAGTTTTGTTGAAAAGCTTTACCAGAATCTTTAAATCTGTAGGGGTTATCATCACGGTGAATTTTCTGGTGTCGAATACAGTGTGAGTTTTGACGGAAAGCTTTGCCACAATCTTTACATTTGTAGGGCTTGTCTCCAGTGTGAATTCTTTGGTGTTTAGTAAGATTGGAACTCCAACGGAAGACTTTGCCACAATCTTTACATCTGTATGAACTCTCCGCACTGTGACTTCTCTGATGTATAGCAAGGACTGATTTCTGTTGAAATGCTCTGCCACAATCCTTACATCTATAGGGCTTCTCTCCACTGTGAATCTCTTGGTGTTGAATACAGTGTGAATTTTGACGAAAAGACTTGCCACAATCTTTACATTTGTAGGGTTTCTCTCCAGTATGAATTCTCTGGTGTTGAACAAGACTTGAACTCTGATTAAAAGCTTTGCCACAATCTTTACATCTGAAAGGTTTCTCCCCAGTGTGAATTCTCTGATGTTGAGTAAGACCTGAACTCCAATGGAAAGCTTTGCCACAATCTTTACAACTGTAGGGTTTCTTTCCACTGTAAGTTCTCTGGTGTTTGGCAAGCTTTGAAGTCAAACCTAATGCTTTGCCATAATCTTTGCATTTAAAGAGTTTCTCTCCAGTGTGAATCTTCTGGTGTTGAGTGTGGTGTGAATTCCAATTAAAAATCTTGCCACAATCTTTACAAGGTTTCTCTCTAGTATAAATTCTCAGGTGCTGAGTAAAGCCTGAGTTTTGATTAAATTTCCCATATTTATCATATGAGCAAATACTCTTTGGGAACTTAGTACACTGGTATCCTCTAGAATTTGTGTAATCACTGTAAATTTTGTAAACTTTATTACACTGATACATTTTCTCTCCAATATAAATATCATGACAATTATGTGGGGCACATCCTTGACAAATGTCCTTCCCATTTATATCACACATGTTGTGTGGTTTCCAAATATCTACAGTTGGATTTTGTTTACGCAATAATTCCTGGGTAAATAACTTTGCATATTTATGAAACTTGCAGATTCTGAAACAGTCAAGAAATCCTTGATTGCAGAATAATGAACTTTTTATAAAAAGAATACCAAACTGACCATTCCTAAAATCTTGTTCCTGCTTTTTACATCTTTGGTCTTCAGAAACATCTGAATGAAAACTGATATACTTCAAGTTGTTCAAGTAATTAAACAAGTCATCGGATAGATGTACTTTTAGCTTTCCAAAATTTTCATTTTGAGAAAAGTTGTTGTTCATAATTTGATGTGAACATTTACAAAAGGAAAGACATAGATCATTAAAAGAAAGTGGCATAAATTCAACTATTTTCTGAGATGTTAAATGTTCTCTCTCTTTTTTGGCAGTGAAATTTTTGTTACTTTTATTACTTACATAATGACTATGTCCTTTATAAAGTGGTATTTCACCTTCAAACTCACCAGACATTTTCCAAATTTTCCTGAAGCATAAATTGTTAAAGCCATAATTCTCACATTTGAGATTTTCTATGTCCTGGAATAAATGTTTTACATCCTGCTCTAATGAAAATCCTTGAGCATGATGAGAAGACATTACTGAAATAAAAGCATAAAAAAGAGCAAATTAGTCTCATATTTGTCAATGTAATTTATTAATTTTAATATATGTTAAAGGTGAAGACTTACATAGAACAATATAGTGGTATACACAAATTTTTAACTTTCCTACATACATTTATATTAAGTAGATAGGGAAAAAGCCAACCAGATCACCTTGATGAAAACAGTCAAAACCAGTTAATGTTTACAACTCTGAAAAATTACATACTTGAGAGAAGGAAGTTAGTTTCCTATAGAAGTCAATTTTGTCAATCACAACTTTTTTCCTCTTTACCACTACATAATTAGGAAAAACAAAAAATATTTTATTGTACCTCAGGAAACAGAAAATACTGGAAACATTTTTAGTTTATTTTGGAGTCGTCAGAAAATTGTTGTCTGTCTAAACTCACATGGACAACAACAACAAAAACGGAAAATGAGTTTATCTTTTAAAATGTGAATTAACATTAATATACTAGTTTTAAAGATTATTCTGTAATCAGCCTTCATCATTGCTGGCTGCCCCAAGAATGAACTGCATGTGTGAGAGACCTTATGCAAATTTTTCTCCCTTAAATATTGGGTGTTGTATATTTTGTTATAGCAACAAGAAAGTAACCATGACAGACTAACAGAAACACATAGCACACAATCCATTGATATAAACTGATCTAAAACTAACAGCAATTGGACCATGGAGAAAAGAGGCAACAAAAAACTGTAAGAGGTCCTTACTCCTGAGAAGCTGATACCATGGGTCCTGAAGTACCAGAAACTACAGAAAAAGAGGTCAAAAGTCCAAAGAGTCCTATTGCCCAAAGAGCTCAATTGCTTAAACAAATGCAAGAGATCTTCAGTAAGCTCAAAGGGAATTCAATCAACAGAACAATGAGTCTCAGTAGAAAAAAGTTTAAGAATTATAAAGAAAAAAAGAGAGAAAAGCAATTCAAGAAATGAAGGAACATTTCACTACAGAAGTATAAAGACTGAATGCTGAACTCCAGGATACAAAAAAACTCACAGGAAAAATATGGAAAACAAGCTTGAGCCTTTTGAAGAAATTATAATAAGCTACTGGCAGTATACAGAGTATCAAATAACCTCAACAAAAAGATAGCCTCTTCTCCATGGCACATCATAATCAGAAACATAGACTTTCAACACAGAGATAATACAAAAAGCTGCAAGAGAAAAACAGAAAATAACTTAGGATGACAAAACACTGAGGATAACTTCACACTTCTCAACACAAATCTTAAAGGCCAGGAGATCATGGAGCAACATCATTTAAGTACTAAGAGAACATAAATGCTAACCTAGACTGTTATATCCAATAAAACTATCCTTCAAAACAGAGAGAGATAAAACTTTTTCAGGAAAAAGAAAAAAAATTATGGTCACTAGTGCAGTGTTACAAAAAAAATACTTAAATTTTGGACATAAACCAACAGCATAAAGAACCTGGGGGTGGGGGGAGTGAGAGGGAAATAAACTAAATAGTGTAAAACAAATAATACCGACTGAAGCATCAAAATGGTGACAGGAGATAGCAAATATACCATAATAAAAATGTTCAATGTTAATGGTCTCAACTCATTTGTTGAGATATAGATTGACAGATTGGATCACAAAACAAAAATCAACAACTTGTTGCTTTCAACAAATACACTTTACCCATAAAGAAACAAACTGGAAAAAAAAAAAGAATGAACATTACTACTCATGTAACTGGACCCAGAAAACAAGCAGGAGTAGCTATATTATTCTCAGACAGAGCAGATTTTAAGCAAAAACAGATCAGAAAAGACAAAGACATTATTGTTAAGGGAAGAATCGTCAATATATACTCACCAAATGTCAGAGCACCAAATTTTGTAAAACAAAAACTACTGGACACGTAAAGACAGATGGGCCTCAATACAACCATAGTAGGGGGCTTTAATACTCCGCTATCATAGACAGACAGGTCAACTACATAAGAAATCAATAAGGAGCCATTAGTATTAAGGCATGTTGGAGAATAAATGGACTTAACTTGTATTTATAGTGTTCCAACCAACATGAACAGAATATACTATTTTCTCAGCAGCATATGGGACATTTTAAAAAATAAAACCATTTTTTAGGCCATAAATCCTGTTTAAGTAAGTACAAAGGAGGTGAAATAATTACTCCCATGATTTCAGATAATAAAACTGAAAAATAACAGCAAAAAAAAAAAGAACAGAAACTATGCAAATATCATGGTATCATGGAGACTAGATGAAGCATTATTGAACAAACAAGGGGTAACAGAAAAAACAAAAAACAGGGAAGAAATAAAAAATGACTTGGAGTCAAATGACCATGGAAGCACAGCATACCAGAACCTGTGGGACATAATGAAAGAAGAGCAAGAAGGAAATTCACAGCTGTGAAAGCACACAGTGAAACAACTGAACAATCCCTAATGAACAATTTCAATGGTGCAACTCAAGGTCCTAGAAAAAACAAGAACAATCTAAATCAAAAAGTATTAAAAAAAAAATTATAAAGATCACAGTCAAAATTTTTAACTAATAAAAGTTAAAACTAAAAAACCCCTGAAAGATCAACAAAAGATGGTTCTTTGAAAAAATAAATAAGATTGATAAATCACTAGCTAAACTAACCAAAAGGAAAGAAAAAACACATATCTATGCAATTGAAAACAAAAACAGTGAAATTACAACAGACATTGCTGAACTTCAAAAAATTATTAAAAATCGAAACCCTATACGCCAAAAAATTGGAAAATTTAGAAGAAATGGATAAATTTCTAGATATATAAAAAAATAACAAAGTGAACCAAGAAGATATAAAAACCCTGACTAGATCCATAACAGCATGAAAACTGAGGTAATATTAACAAAGTCTCTTGATATAAAGAAAAGCCCAGGATCAGTATTGAGGCCCATTTGTCTTTTCTTGTCCAGTAGGTCAGAGAAGAGTTATCATCAATGATTCACAAACTGTTCCATGAAATTTAAAGAAAAAGAACAGAGGGTCAGAAAAGATAAGCGAAGTAAAAGTAATCAAAATACAATGTATATACACCAATTCCTCAGGCTAAGTGTAATTATCATGTACCATAAATGGATACTAATAAAAAGAATAACATAAGAAAAAACTGATTCATGCAAAGGAGATGCTTAAGTGATATTACAAAGGGATTTAAAAGATAAAAATTAAATATTGACAGTGCGTTAGCAATTCTATAAAAAAGATATCCTCACCAAGGAATAACAGGTTTCTGTAGTTCTCTAATATCACATTTATATATAAATTCTGCTGTTCCTGGTCCAAGAGTTCCCACTCCTCATGAGAAAATTCAATGGTTATGTCCTTTACTGTCAACAATTTCTGAAATACAAAAAAGTATCACATTAACTATGGTCAGGGGCAGAACTCTTAACTTGACCTGATAGGAAATGAGTAAGTTAAAATATCTTCTCACATCAAGTGACCTTCATTTTTGAGAAAATAACTTTGAAATGCAGTAATATTTTCTAATTTGTTACTGAATTCTAGACGTGAATATAAAATAATGCTTACAAAACCAACGAAGATGCTACAATTTCATAAAATTCAATAATAAAACTCAGGCATTTTAAAGATCTCCTTAAAATGGACTTTCTGAATAGTAGTTTGGGAAGTAAACTACATTTCCTAATTTGTACCCAGTCATTACCGATACTAAGGTCAATGTCTAAAGGAACAGTTTTTTGGATAGCTAGAAGGTAGAAGACTATGGAAGAATAATAAATTAAATTGACTGAAACAATTTTACAGTATGTACACATTTTCACATACTATCAAATACAGAAAGTTTTCAGAAATCATTAAAAATATTGAAGATTACAGATGGCTTCCATATAACACCCTAAAATAATTTTTAGTAACATTTTCTTCACTCACAACAATGGTTCAGTCAAGTAAAAATGCCAATTTCACTAACTTCTGTCAATAAGTTTCACACAAGCTTACGTGACAAAATTTATATAACACATAGAAGTTTTTTTATAACTTAGGGAATGAAAACACGTTAAGAGAGCAGAACAAATTATCAAACCTTTAGATTTTATGCACACACACTGACTGCATAGTTAAAACAGCAAGATTTTTCATGTCAATAAGAAAGAAATGCTCGATGGCTTACATATGAGCTACAACCCAACAATTTTTTTTAAATTTTAATTTTTGGAAAACATGTCACTAAACTGCCTAGGCTCCAATCACACTTGCACTCTTCCTGCCTCAGGCTCCTAGAGTGCTGGAATTAGAGGCTTGCACCGCTGGGCCCACAATCTTTCTCTTTTTATGCTGGTAAACTCCACAGAGTTGAATCTTATGCTTGAATAAAAAGGGAAGTTGACATGAAAGAACACCAGCTCCTTTGCAAGTATTTGCATGTTACCATAAAATAATCTTCAGCTTGCATACGGATCAAGGGAATAAAAGCTTTCTCTTGAAGACTCAGAATATTAGCGGGTGAGTTACCTTGCTCAGAATTAGAAATCTGGTAAGAATGGGCAATTTCTAGAAGTCCCAAGAATATAAACCCTAAACATGGCACAGAAAGACACAAAAAATTCATTTACACACACAAGGTAGACTTCAGAAAAAAAATCAAAATGAAAAGAATCTGGAAGCTTAAAAATGGAGAATTAGCTTTTGGTTACTGCATAAAAAAATGCAGATTAAAATTTAAAACCAGCTACTCAACTGCCTTGTAGCAACCATCGCTGTCAAACTTTCAGCACACATACCCTCTCTATGATCACTTTTATACACAGTTCTCAGAGTCGAGGATAAAATTCAAATCCATACTGCTGTCCATAGTGGTTGTACCAGTCTACATTCCCACCAGTAGTGCAGGAGGGTGCATTTGTCCCCACAGCCTCACCAGCACTGATGGCTGTTTGTGTTCTTGACAAACACCAATCTCCGGAGTCAGATGGTATCTTAGCAATGTTTTGACTTACATTTCTCTAATGGATGAGGATGTTGAACATCTTTTCATGCATTTACTGGCCATTTGAACTTCTTCATCTGAGAACTACCTATCATTTCTTGTGGCCACTTTTCAATTCGACCTTTGATTTTAAGGTGCTTTTCTTCAGCTCCCTGTATATTGTGGTTATGAGTTTCCTATCTGAGGTATTGATGAATATTTTTTCCATTCTGTCAGTTCTCTTATTATACTCTTGATACAAATTTCCTTTGCTATGCAGAAACTGTTTAATTTGACATAATCCCATTTTGTTAAACCTGGGGGCTATTTCTTTTGCGTTTGGTGTCTTACTAAAAAAAAGTCCTTGTCGATATCATTAGATATTTGCCTAATCTGTCTTCCAGAAGTTTCAATGTTTCAGCTTTAATATATAAATCTTTGATCCACCTTAATTTAATTTTGATACATGGTGACAGGTGTCTATTCATTCTGCATGTGGATGTCCAGTTTTCCCATCCCCATTTGTTGAAGAAGCTACCCTTCTCCCAGTGTATGCTTTTGGCTCCTTTATTGAAGATTAGATAGCTGAGGGTATTTGAGTTTCTTTCTGCATCCTCAGTTCTGTTCCACAGGTCTACTTGTCTATTTTTGTGCCACTGGCATATAGTTTTTATAACTATTGCTTTATAGTATAACTTGATGTCTAGTATTATATTGCCTCCTGCTTTAGTCTTGTTACTCAAGATAGCTTTGGCTCTTCTAGGTCTCCTTTGGTTCCAAATGAATTTAAAGATTATTTTTTTCAAATTCTGTGAAAAAGAAAGTTGGTATTTTGATAGGAATTGCACTGAATCTGTGTATCAGTTTTGGCAGTATAGTCATTTTGACTATACTGACTCTGTCTATCCAAGAACAGCGGATGTGTTTTCATTTTCTAATGTCGTCTATAAATTCTTTCTTCAATGTAATGTAGTTTTCCTTATATAGATCCTTCACTTCCTTGGTTAGGTATACTGCTAAGTATTTAATTTTTGCTGAGCTATTGAGAATGGGATTATTCTTCAGAGATCTTTCTCAATGAGTTCATTGTTGGTATACAGAAAAGCTACTGATTATTTAGTATTAATTCTGTAGCCTGTGATTTGGCTGAATTTATTTTGAAGAGTTTCATAGTGGAGTTTTGGGGTCTTCTCTGTAGATAATATTATTGTCTATAAATTAATACAACCACTACAAAAGGAAGTATTAAAGTTTCTCAAAAGATTGGAAATAAATGTCCCCTTCGATTCAGCAATACCTCTTCTGGGAATTTTCCCAAAAGAGTTAATAACAACATATAACAGACATACATGTATACCCAAGTTCACAGCAGCACAACTATCAGTAACTAAAATGTGGAAGACATCAAAATACCCATCAACAGACCAATGGATACATACAGTGCAGTATTTACAAACAACAGAATCCTTCTCATCTATAAAGACAGACAGATTGGAGGTTTTTATAGGTAAATGGATGCAACATGAGTCCATCACGTTCAGTGAAGTGAGTCAGAAGCAGAAGGAGAAATATTGATCGGTCATAATTATTTCACAGAACTTATTGTAGGGAATAATGGGAACTGGAGGAGAGGGGTAAGAAGTGGGGTGGTCAAAAAGGGAGAAGGTAAGGATCTGTAATTTTGCCACAATACGTATATGCACAAAATACTAAGATCAATACAAACTTTATACTATCAATGAAGTGGGGAAAAAACTTAATATGGTACCTACAAAAGCAAAAAATAAAAAGACTAAAAAT
This sequence comes from Ctenodactylus gundi, assembly GCA_004027205.1. NCBI lineage: Eukaryota > Metazoa > Chordata > Mammalia > Rodentia > Ctenodactylidae > Ctenodactylus > Ctenodactylus gundi. Next base: position 74,284 of record PVKB01003888.1, on the reverse strand, counting down.
CATGACACATGTAAAAATTAAAAATATGACATCTACACCCACAATTTCAATCACTAGAAACCAACTTAGTTAAACTCAGTTGCTGAATCCAAAAATATGTTTGGAACATTTGTAAATATTTTCAATTACTTAAAGACAAATAATGTGTAAGAATGAACTCAACAGTAGACAAAACCTGAAAACCTACAAATTTTAGAGCTGTGTAGTAACTCAGAACTTGTACTGATAATCTTGAAAGTGGAAGAGGAAAATTAAATAGGTCAATGAATAAGTATTTGTTAACCTTTACCATAAAAGAATAATGTGGAAAATTAATGAATACATACAGAAGAAAATGTAAGAAATAAAGAATAAAACACACAAGAAAATTGGAAACACTGGTTATCACATCCCCAAATGTAAGTTACGTATCTATTTACTGATTAAAGTCTAGATTATTTCAAGTGAGATTTAATAGAAAGAGACCTACTTTTCAGTATATCATCAAATTTATAAAATAAAAACAGTATCTTGAACAAAAAAAATCACATGTAGTATACTGAAATGCAATTGATGCATAATTACTGACTTCCCAACACAAAAGTGTATAGTATCTTGAATGTCTTGAATAAAAATACCCTTTCAGCCTAAAAGCAAAATATTACAGGAAAGGACATGAAAATAAGAGAATACAGCAATCAAATAATGCACTATTACAGTTAGTCACATATTCTTTTTGGTACCTGCTAAATTCACCAAAATAATCCCTCTGTACAGATGATACTATTTTTATCTTATCATTATGTATCAGTCATTTATGCAATAATCACATCAAGAGAAAATGTACAGTAATTAAACAAGGCACAAGAATTAATTTCGTGTTCTCTAACAAGAATAACATTACATTTAAAAATAAGTATCAAAAATTCCCTATCACTCTCTTTCCTAATCAACCAGTTTGATTTTGCTACCTTTCACCAATAGTCATGACTCTATCCTATAAGACAATTCAAAGAAGATGAGCCCTGACGTACCCCTGGACCTTACTTCATGTGGCACTACCTCCTTCATTCAGGTCATGTCCTCTCAGCACATCATATTACACAGGAATTGTGTGATCTCACATCACCACAAGAGTAAATATAATATACTGAGGTATTCTAGGTGAGATATATCTTTTAATGTTAGAGACAGTATTCACATGGCTTTGCTATAGTATAGGATAAATCATGTACAAATGTATTAGTTTTGCTAACATCATACTGAGTAAATTATGCATTAAACTTTATATGTATGTTTGTATACATGTGTGTCTATGCTTATGTACTGAAATAGCTTAACATATGTAGGCTTTCATACTATTCCTGGTTTTAAAAATCCACTGGTTGTTTGGAAATATACTTCATACTGAAAATACTTAACACTTAAGTAATACATTTCTAAATAAACTGTAAAAAAATGACAAGGGAAAATGTAGTGCATGCTGAATAAAATAAATCAAAATAATAATTATGTGTGTAGATTACACTTACAATATATTTTCTTATGCTTTTCCCTTTGAGAAACAATCTATTTCCTGTGTGAATAGGCTGTCCTTAGTAATTTAGTCAACTAACAAATCTTTACATACTCAGAATATTAATGAAGTGATAGGGACACAAGATAGGTAACATAATTAAAAGTAGTGTTGAAATTAAGATGGAATATTTATTTCTCAATAAAATGTACATTTTATATCAAAGTAAAATTACCAATCCCAAATGTTTTAGTAAAAACTCATTGTAGAGAAAAACTATGATATTGAGAATAAAATTAATTTTGCACTAAATAAATAAAATCTATTAGACACTGAATTTAAGTATACAATTACACTGTTTTGTGCATCAACAGAAGGAAGAGGCAGCCCACAGGAGAGAAAGTATTGGTAATCACGTATCTCATGAGTGTCATATCTACACTAAATGTTTTAAGTTAATGTAAATAAAAGTTTCCTATAAAAGCTTCTGAAAACAAGCGAAGAATTTAAGAAATATTTTATAAAGCCACACAAAAGGGATGACAGGGATGGAAGGGAATTAAAAGTTACCAGGTCGTGATACAATGTACACCTGTTTGTCAAGTTGAGGGGAATTATCATGGGGTAACAAGCATAACAAAAGTATGAAAATATATTCAGCATTAATAATATTCACTGGAATATGAAACGAGATCGTAAAATATCACTATATAAAATCATGATAGCAATTATTAAAAAAGTAAGGCCAGAAAATAGCAATCACTGCAAACATTACAGTGCTGCTATTGAGAATAAAACCAGTTCGAATCGTGTGAGCAGTTTCTTCAAAATATAAAACATAAAATTCTGATATATGATTCAGCAGCTTCAGCCCCAGGAATACACCCAAAGAAGTGAAAATAGAAGCTAGCACAAGTGTTTGTGTACACACTTTGGAATAGCTTTAGTTATAACAGGTTAGTGTTAATGACACCAACAGTTCCACCACAGAATAATAAAATGCAGTGTGCACACGGACTCGGTGTAACATATCTACTACCAAGTATTAATGTTCTAAATATGGTATAAATCTACTCACAAAAAGATTTTAAAGTACAAGACTCACAGAGAAACTAAATTTTCCCCTGGATATGATTATACTGTTTGATTATGTACAGAAGTTATTTTGTTTCCTGTCTTTTTTTTTTTTTTTTTTTTTTTTTTTTTTTTTTTTTTTGAGACAAGATCTTGCTCTGTAGTCCAAGCTGGTCCTGAATTCACTGCCACCCAGGCTAGCCTTAAACTCAAGGTAATCCTCCTGTCTCAGAACTCCTGAGTGCTAGAATTAGAGGACTGTACCACCAAGCCCTGCTTTATGTGGTTCTGAGAAACTGAACCCATGGCCTTGAGCTTGCTAGGAAAATACTTTAACGGCTGAGCTATTCCTCCAGCCCCTCTGTACAGAAGTTGATTGAAAGTGAATGGAATGGCAATTCATGTAGATAGATAATGGTGCTATTTTTTTAACACTGTGAATATAATTAATGCCATTGAAGTTAATGCTTCACATTAATATGTAAAAATTAAGTTAGCTGTATTAGTGATTAATAACCAAAATTTGTCCTAGTTACTTACCTTGCAAATAGATGGCTTTATTTAGCATTTCCCAAGATCCTGGGCTCCAAACCTAGTACCACAAAATATTGCTGGTTACCAATACTATCCAAAGTTTTGCTGCATCAGATTTAATATATCCTAACAAATTTAAATAAACAAGATGAGAAAATATTTAAAAACATGAAAACATATCTTATTATTAATTGTAAACAATTTTGAGTGAGCACAAAACTCGGATGTAATAACTCTCTCATGAGCTCCCCTCCACTGACCTGCTCTTGTGTCTGCAATTCTAAAACCCTCTACATATCCCCAGAAACAAATATATGAGGATATTTGTGGTAAGTTTTTTATTATTCAGTTTTATTGAATTTACAAGATTTTGGTCATTAATTAAAGTAATTCAGAAAAAAAGGTAAAATTCCACATCAGGAAAATGTCCATGAACAAGATAAGGTCAGTATATTGGCCTAATTATAAGACCTTAGAGCCAAAGGTGCTGTATTAGTTTGAATTCTTCCAAAAGACAGAATTTTCAGATTTTATCACAAAAAGGTCTATTAGGAAGGCTTACAAATCCAAGGATAGAGGTGGTCCAAGATGGCTGCTCAGCCGTGAAGTAGATCTCCCGTTCGGGACTGCAGAACAGCCAGTGAGGTGAGAGTCTGCTGTAGATCTTGGGTGAAGACCGAAGCCTGAAGATCGGTGACTGAAGAGCAGCAATAGGCAGACAGGCACAAGTCAAGACTGGAGCAAATCCAAGCCTACAATCTGCGGTGTGTAGCAAGTCGGGGGCGTCCGCAGACAACTGCAAAGGTGAGAGCTTTCCCAGAGGAAGAAGCTGTAACAAATGTCCCTCTTCCTCCCTTTTATACCGTTGGAGTTCCAATTGGCCCTCCCACATTTGGGTGGGTGTTCTTCTCTCATTGGCCAGCCCACAAATGACTCACACTCTAATACAGACCAGTTCTTGATCCCCAATTTAGAGTGGTTGACAAATCCTAATCCTAATGGAGGTGTGATTCTTAATTCTGTCAAGTTGACATAATCCCGTTAATGGACACAGGTGAGTACAAATTGTTGACTGGATTTGATATTTTAATAAAACAGCCTATTTGTTAAATGGCTTGAATTTATCCTAAGGAAGAACAAGTTGATTTTTAGGGCACAGAACGTGGCAATAGAAATTTCATTGGACACGTAAACTGTGTAGCCAATTTTCCTTCATTACTAATACTAAAGGTAAACTCCGTATTCAGCAGTGGCAGCAGTTACCTAGTACTAAAACAGTTATTAAAAATATGTACCTGAACTGGGTAGCTTAGTATGGCTGCAGGTAGCTTTTAGATGTCCCCACCATTTTATGTGTAGATTAGACCTGGAATAAGTGGAGAACAGAATCTTTTGCAGGACCTTAGATTTATTGTCTGTTCAAAACTTGCTATTTTTTCCTTTCTCTTGAATTGGTCTATTTTTCCTTCCTAATTCAGTGTATCAACGTGTTCTGCTTTGTTTCATGTTCATTCCACCCTGTAGTTTCCCATGTATGAAACTTCCACTCCAGTGGTTTGACATTGCTAGCCATCTTTTGTATCTTGGATCTTGCTGGGTCTACACCCTCTGGCAATTCTGTCCCATGAACTTGCACTCTTTCATTTTAGTTACTTTCACAAACAGAACATTAATAAATATAGTACAGGAACTTCAAAAACAAAATTTCAAATGGGACTTTGCCCTCATAAAATACTAACATGTTGAGAAGAAACCTGGGGCTCATCACTGAAAGTGGATGGCCTTACTAACAATGGTGTTATCTTCATAGCCTGCTTGCAAACGGACAAAGTTACCAAACCTCTTTGGTGACCATACCTGGTATTACAGGCCTGTAATGCCAGCACTCAGATGGCTAAGATAGGAGAACTCTAAGTTCAAGACTACTCTGGGGAACTTAAGTGACTTGAAGAGACCCTGTCTCAAAATCAAAATTAAAAAATTGGCTGACAATGTAGTATCATGTAGAAGCCAGGGGATCTACCACCAGCATTAAAAACAAACAAACAAACAAACAAACAAACAAAACAAAAAGAAAAACCAAGAAACTACTGTCTTCCCAGAAAACATCAGTAAGTGTACTGTTAACGACACATAAACTTTTCTTAAAATTAAAACACAGGGGGCTGGAAGAATAGTAAAGCAGTTAAAGTGCTTGCCAAGCAAGCACAAGGCCCCCAGTATAGTTTCCCCAGCACTGCATAAGCTGGGTGTGGTGGCACATGCGTGTAAACCCAACCCTTTAGGAGGCTGAGGCAGGCGGACTGTTCTAAGCTCAAGGTCAATCTTAGCTCTACAGTGAGTTTAGTACAATCCTGAACTATAAAGTGAGCACCCCTCCCCACAAAAAATATATAAAGTGAGACCCTGCCTCAAAACAAAGCAAAAACACAAAGAATGGTGAACTAGGTGTAAAACTCATATATCTTTATGAGTATTCAATGATTTTAACATAGTGATTGAGGAAAACACAATTGGTTTATATGTCAAATATAACTAGTAAAAATTCACAACTACAAATATAATTTTCTTGAGCATGATGTGAACCAAGTGAACCACAGCAAAGTTATGGGAACTAAGAGAAGTCACATAAATGAATCATAAAGAATTCAAAAACTTATGTTATCAGCCTGTTAATTTTAAGTGGTATTTTACAGATTTATAATTTAAGAAGTTGTCTTAGCTACATTTTTATTGCTGAGACGGAATACCTGACATCCAAACTTAAGGGAGGAAAGATTCATTTTGACTCACAATTCATTCATAGGTGGGCAGCCAGAAAATGGTGGAATTACAGGCAGGACTGGAGCGAAAAACAGATATCCTCACAGCATAACACAATAAGAAACCACGTCTGGAGGAAGAGGAAAACCAGCACACAGCCATCCAGGTCAAGCCCCAAGCATTCACCTCTTCCACTCAGGACCTACCTTCCAACAGTACATGGTATCCACAGGTATGTGTAGCTTTTGGGGAACACTACTGATCCAAATCATAACAGAAGCTAATTGGGAATACAATATGACTCAGTCTACTTTTTCATTTAAATGATAGAAAACCAATTCCATACATTATACAAGAAAAGCTTAGTAACTGTTTGGCTTATAGAATTCACAGACAGTATTAGGAATAAAAGGATAAGATATTCAAGAGAAATCTTCTAAAAACACAACTGATCTAAATTGACCAGTTTCTGAAGCTGATTTAAAAAGCTGGAGTTTTACACTTAATTGTAGCAAAACAAGTAACACTACTCAAAGTTGTGGTGCCTTCCACTTACAGTCATGTGCCCCTATGCAATGTGTACATATCATTTCAAATCTAACTTCCTTCATTTCTTCAGTTAGCCCCAAAGATGATGGCGAACATTCCCTGAGCTTTCACACAGATTCTCAGGGTGCAAGGCGTATTCGGCTATTTCTAGGTACCAACTGTGATGATGAGCTATGTTTCAGAAAGTTTCAGATCCATAATAATAGAGAATTAAGTTAACCCATGGAAGTGTGTCAAGGAGCAATGTGAAAGATTCTCTTAAACTGTACAGGCTATCCTTTCACCCCAAGCTTCTACCCCAAGAACCCACCCACGATTACCAATTATTAGACTTTGTTCTTCCTTAGCTCAACTTACATCTCTCTTCTGAAATTTGATCTCAATGCTGCCACAGCATCCAATCTTAGTTAACTTATTTTTGAGTTACCATCAGGATCAGTATCAATACTATTTGGGCCATTGAAAATAAAACCATTCCTTTCTGGAAGTATTCAGTTTATTCACAAGGATGTCATTTAAGTGTGAAATCTCTGTGTATGAAGATCACACCCTTATACTACTGTACAAGAACTAAATTATCCCATGGTAGAAAATTACCATTATCTACTAAACACATATGGCTTGAACATCATCTTGTACTAAAAAGGAGGTCTTGTATAAACTTTCTTACCATCAAATTAAGAATGTAGAGCAGGCTGTAACTCACAAAGTGGATCAGGAAATATATCCGATGAAGAGACATGATGAAAGTCTATAAATACAACTTCTTCAAGTAGGACTGCTCCACACCTATGTCAAAGTTAGATTTTTGGCAATTCTGTGGCATTCATTAGCATTGTGTAAACTGACATCATGTACATTAAAAAAAGATTACCAGGTAGCAGAGTTGGAATGCAAACTCATAACACACCTCCCACTCTCCAACTCTCTAACCTCTGTACAAGAAGATATTAGCTAGTGTTGCGCTCCCTTACAGCCATCCACTATGGACCAAATGCCAGTCTTTACAAACCTAAGATGTATCAACTTTTCTACTCTCAACAAGTAATAGGATAAACTCCAATGCCCCAATGTCTCTAACAATCAAGTCTCTCTCCATCTTTGCATCAAGCCTGGAAGCATAAGATTAAGCTCCAGTGCACCTCAAAGAAAACCAGCAACAAGAAATTTTGGAAAGAGGCTGGGCTCAGAGGTGTAGGCTTGTAATCCCAGGCCCTGAGGTAGAGAAGTTTACAAGTTTGAGGCCAGATTAGAAAACTCAGTGCTTTAATGAGATTTGGTCTCAAAATTCAAAATAATAGTAAATGGATTGGGGATGTAGCTTAATGTTAGGTCTTAGGGTTGATTTCTAGTACCACAAAAATAAAGGAAGGTGGGGAACAATAGCAAAAATGCCATAAAATCATAACAAAGAGCCTTTCTCATGGTTTATTGCCACTAGTATCAGAAAGGAAAGACTACATAATGTCCTACAAGACTCTGGTTACATAGCAGAAATAAACACAGAGGCAGGTGTGGTGGCACATACTTGTCATCTATTTATTGTTTTCAGGGGAAGACTGAAACAGGAGAATGGAAAGTCCAAGCCTTATCTAAGATAGTAGTGCCATGAACAAATCCCTTGTATAGGTTATCACAATTGTACACAGAAATCATCATGAGTAGTTTGGATGGTAATTAGTTCTCTAAGTGTGCACTGGGTATATAAATTAATACTGGGTTACTCTTAATAAATAGCTAGTAGGTACCTAAATTAAACCAAAGTATAGTGGATGGCCCTAAAAATATAAAACATTATTTTAAAGTCTGTGCCATACTATCAATATCAATAGTCAACTCTACGTTCAATTAGATGTATAGTGACAGGATTTTGTATCTATTACTGTTGTCAGGAGAATATATACAGAGTTAGTAGACTCTGCTAATTAGTTAATATTACTGTTTAAAAAATATTAGATAGTATTTTAAGGGTAAACCTTTACTAGAATTATAGACATTAACATCATTAATGATATTCATATTCTAGTTACATTAACAAATACTCTGTCAAAGTAACACTTACAGAGTTTAATTCAAGAATCTCAAGAAAAGAAACAGAACCCATCAAAAATACTGAATCTTCAATTAACTTTAACACAACAATGAGGAAATTTGATAATAAATCAATTACAGGAAGGCCTGACCCTCCCAGAAAATACTACCAGGGATCTTGACAGAGCAGAACCTAAAGATGAAAAAGGCAAAAAACATGATATTTTTCTGCCACCGGAACCCACATGCACCTGGGAGCTCTTAGGACTGGGCCTTCACCTCACCCTGTCACTTGCTCTGTACCAGGCACAGCCCAAGTGGCGGCTGCCCTTGGTAAATAAGAAGTGTTCAAAGTCTTCTAATATTAGAACCACAATCTAATGTTTTATTAATGTTTTATTAATGTAAAACATTTATTAATGTTTTACAGAAAGTAATACCTAATCCTGCACCTGGGGGCTCACGGGACTGAGTCTTTAGGTGCCCCATCCTTCCTGAGCCCACAGAAAGCCACCACTAGAGCCAAGCCTGAAACTAGAAAATCAGGACAGGGCCTCCTGTGGGTCAAAGACATCCAATTAACACTTAAAACAAAAAGAGTCTAATTTAAGAATCTCAGAAAAAGACACAGAGCCCTCCAAAAATGCCAAAGCCTCAACTCACTGTTACAGAACCATGAAGAAACATGGTAATAAATCACTTACAGAAAGACCAGACACCACAGAAAACAGTAACAGAGATTTTGAAATAGCAGAACCCAAACATAAAAAAGGCAAAAAAGAAGATAACTTGTGAGCCCAGAAACTCTTAGAATTAAAACAGGAAATGACACAGAAAATAAGAGCTATGACAGAACATAACTGTGCCATCAGCAAATACTGACAAGAAATTAGAAAAGAACAAAGAAAGAAAAATGAAAATGAAGGAAATACAAGATATTAGAAAAGAATAAACTACAAGTATAAAAATATTGAAAGCATACCTTCAGGATGAGGAAACACAAAAAAAATAATGAGAAACTGGTCTGAACAAAATATCAGACCAAGAAGATAAAATGCTTAAGGTGGAAGATACTGGTGATGAAGCACACAAAACAAAAAAGGAAGAAAGGGAGTGGTGATAATACCTGATGGATGACTCAAAGAGAAACAAACTGAAAATTATGGGAGTGCAAGAGAAAACTGAAGACAAAATAAAAGGCTTAGAGGCCAGGTTTAATGAAATTATGGAAGAAAATTTCCCAAATCTAAGGAAAGAAATGAACATTGAACTACTGCAGGCATATCCAAAGTCAAACAACTCTGATCAGAAGAGAAGCTCATCATAACACATCATAATTAAAATACTAGAAACCCAATACAAAGACAGAATATTAAAAGCTGTAAGATAAAAACAGAGGGTGCCTTACAAAGATAAGCCCATCAGGATAACTGCAGATTTCTCAACCCAGACCATAAAGCCAGGAGATCATGAAGCAGTATCATCCCGGCACATGAACGCCAAACCAGACAGCCATATCCAGCAAAATTAACTTTTAAAATAAGAGAAATAAAAACTTTCTATGACACAGAGGCTTAAAGAAAATTGCAGTCACTAAGCCAGCACTGCAGAGAATGCTGAAAAGACACTTGGGAAACTCATGACACCAAAGACTTCAGAGAAAAAGACTACATATATAGGAGGATGATGTGAAAAGATAGTGAGTACTGCTGAAAAACTGTAATGATGGCAGGACATACCAAACATACCTCAATAATTACTCTGAACATGAATGGTCTCAACTCCCTACTAAAAGACACAGACTTCTGTGGGTTTCGCCACCAAACAAGGGCCAGGGTAGAGGAAAGGTGAGAGAGCGGCTGAGCCCCCGTCCCAAGAGTACCAGACTCAGCCAGAGTCTGTCGAGGCAGGAATTCACTTTATTCAGGAAGTACATAAGGTTATCGAGGGTAGAGGGAGAACGTGGCAAGGAGGGGAAAGCAAGTGATTTGACGTGGTGTGTACATAATAAAAGCTCTACCTATAAATAAAAGCCCAGGACCAGATAAATTCACAGAAGAATATTTTCAGGATTTCAGGTAAGAACTAATTCCAATTCTTCTCAAACTGTTCCATGCAGTAGAAAGAGAAGGAGAAGGGGCACTACCAAACTCATTTCTTGAGGCTACCATCACCCTAGTCCCAAAACCAGACAAAGACTTAACCAGGAAGGAAAATTATAGACCAGTTATCTTTAATGAATATAAATACAAAAATTCTTACTAAGATTCTGGCAAACAGAATCCAACAAGTAATCAGAAAGATCATACATCATGAGGAAGTGAACACAAATGTCATAGTAAATGGAGAAAAACTGAAAACATTTTCCCCTCAAATCAGGAACATAACATGGCTGTCCACTCTCACCACTCTTACTTAACAAAGTCCTTGAACACTTGCCATAGCAATTAAGCAAGAAAATGAAGGGAATCTGCAGCAGAAAGGAAGAATTTAAACTATCCTTATTCACAGATGCTTATCTATGTTGTAACACATATAAATATTTTATTCATGTTTATCGCAAGTGTTTCATTACATGAATGTACTATATTTTGGTTATCTGTTCATCCACAGCTGAGCACTGGGGTTGATTCCATTTTTTGATATTTGGATACTGGTACTGGCTTCTTTTGAAGCTGTGCACAAGAGGTGAGTGGATACAGGCTCTCAGGTTTGTTGGTATATAACTGCGCAATTACTGGGTCAGGTGTAATATTAAAATATTGTTCTATATATACTTTTTGAAATTATTCTAAGTATTCATATTATTATTCCCACTTTACACTTCAGAGTATCTTAGGTGAAAGTAAAGTAACATACAAGCTTCCCCCTCAGCAGTGAGCCCTCTCTTGTGCTGTTCTTACCTCTTATTTCAGGATACTGACTTCTGGACCATGTGTGGTTATGGGTATCAATAGCACTCCAGTAACTAAGACCTTTTTCATGCTGGAAACCAACCACTCTGGCCAAATTCCATTTTACTTTGACAGTCTCTTTTCATCAGAACCCAGAAGCTGCCAATGAAAAATGGGAGCAACCTAGAGGTATGGACAATAATTTCCTTATGTGTGAAAGGATTGGGACTGACATTCAAGAGTCCCAGAGCTTCCACAGCACTGTATCTGGCATTCTGGGATTGAAGCCTGTCACCCTGAAACTATTAATACATGATGGATTAGCTCCTGTCAGCTTCCACATTTTAATCTCTATTTCTGGGGAACTAAATTTATGCATTTGGAAGATAACTAAACCGTGGGAGTCAATTAGATCAAGTTGGTGAGCGAATGGGAATCAAGTACTGTTAAGATGCAAGGACTAGTTGGGAAGGCATAACACTAAGTGTGGATGATCTAAGAAGGTATGGTTCAGAAGGATATATTGATGACGGTATTTAATCCTCAAACCTTGGTATGCAATGTAGTGAATAGATTGTCTTTGCCAGACCATTCCACCATGCCACCATTGCCAACAAAAATGAACTGAAGCCTCTGAAGGGCTAACAAATAAGCCATTTCTCCCTTAAGTTTTGTGTGCTGCATGCCGTGTCCCAGAAAGGAGAAAGTATCATGGTGACTTTCAATTTTGGGCTTTGTACTAGAGTGGACCGAAGGGTTCACTGTATAGCACACCACTTTGCAGCAGCAACTCCAGGATATTTTTGACAATTCAGGTTGTCCTGAACTAGCATTAGTCTAAAAAGGACCTTTTCAGTTTCAAGCAAGTTTGGAAATTAATGGTAGGGCAGACAAAATCCAGGCCTAAGTAGAGAGCCTGATAGAGCTGACACACAAACTGGGAAGATGAACTGGCCTTGTTTATAACCCACATGCGTTTAAAATACTTTGCTTCTAATTAAGAGCTAAAAGCTTTATTGAGATGGCACATATCTATACTTCCGTTACATTGGGACACTGAGCCAAAAGGACCTAAAGTTCATAGCTACCTTAGGAAATGAGACCCTACATCAAAACACAAAAATTAAAATTAGAAAAGAGGGATGAGTTTTCTTGGTCATACATGAGTCACTAGGTTCTCAGCCTCACAAAAAAAGGCAAAAAGTTCTAATCCTATTTTCTTCATTCCTTGGTCTAGTGATAGTCAGTATCTTAATAAATTGGGCTTAAGCTGAAATAGACTTTCAGTCTTTTGCTTTAATATTAAAAAGCAAAAACCCACACAACATTCCAGATTTTTTAAATGGTGCAACTAAACTATCTGTTGTGATCACCTTTTCTCAATATACATGCCACTCACTTTAAATTTTATAATCTCTGTCTTTGAGGGTTCTAGGAGGACACAAAGACAGGAAATATGTTCCTGTTGACTACTATTCTTTAACTGTCATCTCATATATATCTTACTTATCTTCCAGCTCTGGCCTGTATTCTCAAATGCAGTAAGTTGAACGTAGTAAAATCCTGCAATTTCTTTGGCACCCTGCCAAAACCCTTCACCCTTGCTACCTTTTTATGTGTACTGATCCCAGATTTACAGAGAGAGCTAATGCTAGAAATGTGACTCCTACGGTATGTCTAGTAAAAATGAGGTATACGTAAATCCTTTTTTGTAAGGGCTCTTTGATGTTTCCCTGGCTCCCTAGATTTAACTTCCTTCCTTTCTTTCCTGGTACCCTCTTAAAGGAGACACAGTAATAGTCACTTATATCAATTACCTTTGGCAAGTTATTATGAGCATTTCACACAGCTAGAGTCATTTAACTCACAGCTTTACAACATTAATTCCTCCTATTGTCTCCTTTTGTACACAGGGACACAGAAGGAAAACAGTTCAAGCACCTAATATCGCTCTTTTGTAGACATGAGAGTTGCTATACGAACAGAGAGCTCACTACGCACAACACAGCATGCAAGCTGCGCTTCTTGTGCTGGGCTTTCCCAAGAAGCACACTGTGGGAAGGAATGTCTAGGCAGTGAAGAAATTTACCAAAATCTCAATCAGAATAACAACAAGACAAATGTTTACATATATCACAGTGTACATTCAGGAAAAAAAAGGGGGGAAACTTTTCAAGAAAAACATTACTATATTAGAATGAGAAATTAGGGTGATTCTGAGATGGAGATGATTAGCACATGGGGACTGTGTAGTGACCAAATCTAGACCTCTCAAGAATGCTTTTTCGGGGTGCTTATTCTCACTGAAGTTTTAAGAACACTTATAGTACACATAAAGTTGTACAGTTCAATTGTAAGTTGACAAGGACATTCACTCTGGTCACAGAAGAACCTTCAGTGTCACATAATGTTATCTGTACACATTGCCTTTTTAAAAGAAGATAGGTCAGGCTGGCCTACTGACAGAAGGTAGGCTACATTTATCTTATAACACAGTGCTTAATTGCCGTATATGCTGGGCTGAGCTATATTAACAGAGCAATTCTGCACCTGAGTATTTTAAACATTTTGTCACCTCATGGACAATATGCCTGGTTTCAGACATATAAAAGTTGAAATCATAGCTGCTATGAGGCTGCTATAAGGCACTGGTAATGAATCTTTCTTTCTGAGTCAGGGTCTCACACCATAGTCCAGGCTAATTCTGAACTCACCATGTAGTTCAAGCTGGCATTGGACCCACAGCAATCCTCCTGCCTCAGTTTCCTGAGTGCTGGGTTTATAGGCATGTGCTACCACGCTGATTTATGTGGTGTTGGGGAACCAAACTCAGGGCTTTATGTTTGTGGGAATGAGCCCTTTCAATACACAAACACAGGTACCGTGATAGAAACTGCTGAATGTAGAGCACAGCAGATAGCATTTGCACTTTGCTAAGGATGGTGGCATGAAGAGAACTCCTTATGGGAAGCATCAGAGCTCAGTGTGCTCTGAGTGGCTGATCACCATATGGAGAGCATGATTAAGAACAATGCAGACAGGAATGGAAGAATAGCTCAGTGGTCAAAATGTTTGCCTAGCAAGCTCAAGGACCTGGGTTTAATTTCCAAGCACCACGTACACTGGCCATGGTGGCATATGCCTGTAATCACAGCACTTGGGAGGCTGAGGCAGGAAGACTACTGTGTGTTCCAGGCCAGCCTGGGATACATAATGAGCTCAGGACCAGCATGGACTACACAAAGAGATCCTGTCTCGGAAAAAAAAAAAATCACTGCAGAGAGCTAGCTCACTTTTCATAATTAATAATTCTATAGTTTCCCAGCAGTAACAATGTTTACACTCTGCTAAAGACAATGTTTATATTTACATTTACATTCACTGACAATTATTCCAGTACAAGTATTTGATTTTTCTGAGGTGCATATATTTAACAAGTCATTCCAAAGGAAATACATGTTTGGTTTTAAAATGAAATATTAATATTGGATACATACTGAAATGCTATTAAAGTATTACCAAGTTCTTTACCTTAGTGGAGTCTTCTTCAATATAATTTCCCCAGGTTTGATAAGACATAAAAAGGGTGATGGGCAAGAATGTTTACATTGGTAGGACTCTTATCATAAACTACATGACGCTAAGATGTAAATATGTAGTAAACACTGCCACGTGTTCTACATTGGCTACTTTCCCTCCCTTATAAGCTCATTGATGTTGAGGACAAAAAACTCAATTTGGTGCCAACATCTTCATTTATAGCATTTCTCTCCAGTGTGATTTCTCTAGGCTTCTGTAAAAATTGGGCTTTATTTAAACCCACTCCTATGTTTGTCTGATGCAGAATAAAGTGTGCATTGTATTTCAAGGTTCTGCTATAATCTTACTCTTGCAAAAATTCCTTTGCAGCATGAACTCTATGGTTGCATTAGGATGTGAGATTTTATGAAAACTTCCCCACAACTTATACATTGGTAGAAATTTTTTCTAGTGTGAATTCTCTGGTGTCTGATAAGAGCTGAGTAATGATTAAAAGCTTTGCCACTATCTTTACATTTCTGGGATTTCTCTCCAGTGTGAGCTTTCTGGTGTCAGATAAGGGTTGAGTAACCATTAAAAGCTTTACCATAATCTATACATTTATATACTTTATCACCAGTATGAATTCTCCGGTGTTGGATAGGTGCTAGGCGATGGACTAAAAACACCGCCATTTTTTTCCTTCACTTTTAGAGGGTTTCTCTCCACTGTGGATTTTCTTCTGTTGATTATGGTGTGAATTTCTAATAAATGCCTCTCCAGTATCTTTATATTCATAGGGTGTGTGAATAAAGTCTGAGTATTAATCAAATAAGTTTTTATGTTTGTTGAAGCTGCATATTTTGACATGGTTTAATTCTTGATTAAAGAACAATGGAATTTTTGAAATATCAAACTGATCATATCTATAGCTTACTTCTTTTGTAAATACTTTGTCTCAGGAAATGTTTGAAAGAAAATTTAATCCAATCATACAGTTCAAATTATTGTAATTATTAAGTCACACAGTAGACTCACTATGGGTTTTCCCTGATTTCACTGTAAAAATGTTATCTTTAGTAATTTCATGTGAACGTTTGCATATGGAAATACGATTATTATAAGAAACAGGCACAAATTTAATTTTTTTTCTGAGATGCTATATGTCCTTTCTTTTCGCAGTAAAATTTTGGTTATTTTTACTTGTCACAAATGAATTTTATCTATTTTGACATGGTTTCTCACATTCGCAATCACCAATTGATTTTCCAACCTTCGCTTAACATAAATTGTTAACACCAAAATATTCATATTTTAGATTTTCTATTTTTGGGATAAAATTTTATATGCTGCTAAAAATTCCTGGGTATGAGGAAAGGACATAACTAAAAAAAGAAAAGTATAAAAAGGAGAAAATTAGTCCATTTACAAGATTCAAATCAATGTAATTTTAAAATCTGTAAGTTAACACAATACTGAGGATTTTGGTACAATAACTGAATACTAAATACAGGTCTTCACTTCTGTCTACACATGTGAAGATAAGAGAGTCAAATACCAATCAGATTACACTTGTAAAAACACTCAAACCAAGTTAAAGTTCAGAGCACTCCACTTGAATATAGCTCTATGGAGAATCACACGCTTCAGGGAACTTCATTAGTAAAAGGTAATTTTGTCAATCACAATTCTTCCTTTCTATTAAGCACTAAATAATTCCAGGAAACCATAAGCATAGAGTCTGAAACACATACAATATCTTCTTACTTACAGCTTGTCTGAAACTTGCTTTTTGTCTACCTTTAGAGTGAAGAAAAAGGGGTATATTTTATATTAATTCAGAACATGGGACAAAATATTAGTAAATGTTACATTGACACACAGAGGACAATTCAAAAAGTAGTGAACATGAGTCTGAAGAACTGATAAGGTATCAAGAAAAAAAAATCAGTAAATTCTGAATAGGAAACACACAAAGATGATTCAAAGTAGGACATATACTAAGTAAAACAGGTTGCAGAGGCAGCAATAATCTGTAAACTGGGTAACTGGTATCAATATTAGATGAATGACAATCTACAGACATATGAGAATATAATCTTATTTTTAAAATTCCATTTGTAATTTATTAACTGAAATTTTACATATTTTAAATTTAAATCATTTGCTTTCAAAATAAAACTAGTTGAATTTCACATTAAAATAATGACATAATTATAACTTTGCTTCCAATATGGTGTATATTTTCTTAGTTCTTTTCATAAGTAGAATACATTATTCATACATATTGCATACTATATCTGAACATTTTAAAGACTTGCTATCTACAACCTTTCTATCTTTGATTATCTCTCAATGCTTCCTGCATTAACCATATGGAAGTGTCATTTTATTGACTATGTACCTAAAAAAAAATCAAACTTCTTAGATTCTGCATAAGTGAAATTATGCAGTAATTTTTATTTACTTTTTAAAGCTTTGTTTATTGAAACATTCTGGTTATTAGCCTGCAAAATATCAAATGATATTATGTTCTATAAATAACTGATCTGTTTAGACTTCATATATTTATTTATAAATTGAAGAGATGTTAGACTGATTTCAGATAATCATTGGGATTAATGTCATAAAATTTATACTGTCATCATCAACACATTGAATGCAAAACAATAGAGCAGGCGTAGGAGCGCAAAAAAAATACAGCAATTCTGTTTTTGCATTTTACTTTCTCTCTTAAAAATCCCATGGATCCATACATGCCAAGTAACTGTATGATAAAAGAGGTACATTCTAAGAGTTAGTTTCAATTCTTCAGCAATGTTTATACTGCTAACCATTATAATCTAACTAATATACTACCGGCTATATTTAAATGTACAAACCTGAACAACAGACTGAGTTAATATTTTGTTTCTCTAGAAATTTGTACTTATACTACTGATCACAATTCTAATTAATATTAAGAGTGGAATATTTGTAGTATTTATCAGGTTATAATATGGCAATAAATTGTTTGTCTTAGACTATAATATTACTGATTATCCCTCTCGGTACACTGGTTGGAGTAAAGTAAGAGTTTATAATACACATAAATCAAATAATATAATACATTACACAAATAAAAGGAAAACCCAATTGATTATCTCCATAGACGGACAAAAAGCCTTTAACAATGTCCAACATCCATTCATAATAAAAACTCTGATGAAAATATGTAGAGAAGCACCTTAACTCAAGCTTTTAGAAGCAGTTTAGGATATTCCTGCAGCCAATATCTTTGTAAATGGGAAAAACCTGAAAGAATTTTTTTCTAAAATCGTAAGACAAAGGTCTCTTCTTTCACATACTACTTTTCATTATAGTACCCAAAACCTTTGCAAAGTAATCAGGCAAAAGAATAAAATAAAAAGAATGAGTAAAAAAAGAAAAAATTTAAACCCTATTTATATGAAAATGACATAAAACTGTTTATATTCAACACTCCAAAACTTCACAAACATTTCTTCTTCCTAGAAAGCAAGAACGAATATCGTCAAAATGATCACACTACCAAAACTGATGTACAGAATATAATTCAAATTAAAATGTCAACAGTAGTTTTTATACTTCAAAAAAAGGATCCTAAGATTTATGCAGAATCAGAAGAGACCCACAATACTCAATGCAATCTAAAGCAAGAAGAAAAAAGGAGGAGGCATTATAATATTGGACAACAAGTTGTATTACAAAGCAACAGTGATAAAAAAAAAATGGTACTGGCAAAAACAAACAAAAAGCAACCAATCAGACTGGTAGGTCAAGGTAAAAAACTAAAATGAGGATGCAGAAAGAACCTTAAGCATTCTTAGCCACCTGAATATCAACAAAGGAGTAAAGGCAACTTCTGCTGTTTCTGTTTTGAACTACTTTGACTTTTATGACTCAAGCTTAAAAGAGGGTGACTGCAGCATAAGATAATTCTCTGCTATGAGTGATGTAGTAACACTCACCCAACCCATCTAATATTTGTTCCTCCTTCTGAGAGTAAGCCCACTTCTACATGAACTGTGAGATGATTCCAGATCTTCTAAGGGTCCACCGCAATACTTTTTTCCCTCATTTTATTGATACACATGAGTCTAAAATTTAAAGTTTACACTTATCTTGAGCATTTTGTGCACATACACATCTTGGCAAGGTTACAAGACCTTACCCTCTCTCCTTTTGGCCCTCCACCCACACAACCTCCAGTTCCCATTATTTATCACATTGAATTCTACAAGATAGTTGTGATCTGGGATTCTCATATCAGAGAAACCATTCGATATTTCACCTTCTGCTTCTGGTTCACTTCACTAAGCATGATGGTCTCAAGTTGCCTCCATTTGCCTACAAAAGCCTCCAACCTATCTGACTTTATAGATGAGTAGTACTCCAGGGTGTATAAATATGACAGTATCCATTGGTCTGTTGATGGGTATGTTGGTGTCTTCCACATTGTTAGGTGTGCTATGAACATGAGTATACATGTACCTCTGTTATGTGTTACACTTTTTAAAAAGCACCTTCTAATAAAATCAGTTATTTGTTTTGACAGTCTGAAAATCAGTCCCAGGACCATGACAATTGCACGCACAGGAAGACAGGCAACATCGTTACATTCATTACAGCCCTAACAACTAGGTCTGTGTTCCTAAATTTTCATTGTTTTCTAGTTTCTCTCACAGGTGGAGTGAGCGCACAGGAGGCTTGCTGGAACAAACCAAGCAGACTGTCAGTAACATCCTTTTGCAGTCTCAAGATTGAAATCAATTATAAGAAAGTGAGCTAAAGGCTCTCTGCTTTCTGCTAAGTTATTCAACACCAACATCCACAAATGTAACAAACCCTTGAGGAATGGATGTCTTACTGAATCTTTATACTTCATCAACCTACTTTAAAAATTGGGTGGGAGACGTTTATTTTCTAAGTAGAAAACAAAACAAGATTTTTACTTGTTTCTCCCCAATTATGCAGCATTTTGAAACGAAGTTCTGAATTTCCATTTTTAATTTCTTTCCTACAAAATAATAAAATAGCTAGAAGAAACTTCTACATTTAACCCAGTGGGGCAAAACAACATAAATAAAAGTTTGCAACTAAGGGACAGATTTTTTTTAATCATTAATCATATTGTACTTGTTTAATAAATGCAAGAGAAATCAGACAATGCAGTAGTTTTTATTATCAATGTGGCTGTTATAAATTCATAACCACATTAAAAATTTTATCATGTTTTTTCTTAAATGAGTTATTTTTTGAATTAGAGAAATTTTATCTTTGAGTTTTTAATCCCCTTGTTTAATGGTGAACAGTTTCTGCTTTTACAGTGTTCTTCTGCTCTTAATATTTCAGATTCTCTATCTTTTTTCAAACAGCTTTTAACCCTATTCTGCCTTCATTTTACTTTATTTAATTTTTAAATTCACAATGATATTTACTAACTATTGAGTTGTAATTCAATGCTACTCTAGATGCTAATCCTCCGCTCATCTAGAAATGACTTAGATTACATAGGAGACTATTATAGAATAACTGCAAATGCTATTAGAAATGAGACTTGAGCATTTACAGGTTTAATACAGATTTTGTTAGGTGAGTCTGGCTAACGTTTCATCAACATTAACCTTTTAAAGAACCAACTTTTTAATTCTCTAATATTTTGAATTGCTTGTTTTGGTTTCAATTTTATTAATTTCTGCTCTGATCTTTAAAACTTCTTTCCTTCTATGACTTTTCACTTTGGGTTGTTTTTGATTTCTAGAACCTTGAGGTGTATTAGAATATTTATCTGAAGTTAAGCTACTTTTTTTTTTAGTGTGTGCATCACAGTTATAAACTTTCCTCTTACTACTACTTTTGTTACATATTACAGATTCTAGTTATGTTGTGCTTCCATTGTTATTTAACTATTAAAGCTTTTTAAATTTATTCATGGCTTCTGTTATTTACTGTTAATAAAAATTATTATATAATCTCCATGCATTTGTATAGTTTTGTAGGTGTTTTTGCTGATTGCTACCTTAATCCTACAATAACATGAAAGAATATAGGAAATTATTTCAATTATTTTGTACTTTTAAAATAATGCCTAAGATATGCCATACTGTGGATGAAATTCGATGTGCTGCACAGATAAAAGGTATTCTGCTGATAATGAAAAATATTTACTCTAGATATTAGTTCAATTGTTCAATGGTGTGGTTTAACTAATGTCTTTTTTGATTCTTTGGTTGATTGATCTATCTACTCATAAAAGTCGGGTACTGAAGTCCTCTGCTACATTTATATTGGGATTTATCAAGAACTATGTAATTTCATAACACTACTTAAAGGGATACTTTAAATGAATCATGAACTAAAAACTACCATTAAAATATTTAATGAGAGATTCCAGGCAAGATAGTGACTGTGTAGAACTTCCATTAACTTAGTTCACACAGGCCAGGCCAGAAAGTTATGACAAAGTTGATGCCTGCTCCAAGGACGTTACTCTGATAGGGAATGAAACCTTAGAATTCAGATTTAGAATAACAGAATTTAGAGGATCAGGTGGGAAGCTGCAACAGGACATGGTGAATGTCAGAACGCATGCCAGTCACCCAATTTAGAGTGTACAGTATGGCTGGGATCCTTCCCACAACAGGGATATGCTTATGGTGGAGACACAGCAGCACCCGTGCAGACAGAGAATGGTGATCAGGACTACCTGGGCCCCTCAAAGGAAACCAAAAAGATAGTACATGAACATGTGGTTGCATAAACCCTTGCCCCCACCATGGAGCACAGATATGATGCAGCAAACCACAAAAACAAAGCGGCAAATTGTTAATTGTAAGCAATGGGGATGTGAGGAAGCTACAAAATGTAGACTCTATGCGTGGACATACAGAAAGAAGGGAACAACGCATCTGTAATAGGACTGAAACTTGTAATAGTGCTTGTATTCAATGTAGATGGCCCTATCACAGGTCCTTCCCTGGGACAGCTCAACCATGGCTTGCTAAATCTGGCTCCTTCCCTGAGCTAGAGAGGCTAGGAAGCAGGAGGTCTCAATCAAAAAAACACGTGATACTGGAGCCCCACCCAGACAGATGAAATCATGTGAAGAGATACTGGGGAGGAGGGACTGCAGCTAGAGAGGCTGAAGGCCATTTAAAAAAGCCATGCACCATGTGGTAAAGGGATACCCAAAGGCTAGAGAAGACAATGACTTAATCAACCAAACACAGAAATATTGATCTAAATCAATCTAGCAACTACATGCAGCTAAAAGACCAATTCCCAGAAATAACCCAAACAACACCACCAGGACACAGAATTTGGTTTAAATAGAGCATATCAGGGTCCAGAAACTCAGCTACAAAAAAAAAAAAATAAATAAATAAATAAAAGGGACCAATTCTCTTCCTAGAGACCAGCTGAAGGGTTCAACCCTGGTAAACTCTAAATCTCCCAATAAAAATAATGAGGTAAGACACAGCAAGATGCCACATAAAGCCTCTTCTAGGCTACTAAAGAAGACTCAAATGGGAATGGAAAAAGTCAGACCTCCAAAACTTTGAAAGCAGAATAATCGATCTTCTGGAAGAATATAAGACAGATTCAAACAACAACCTCATTAAAATGTTTAATAAGTTTTAAAAATACACGACTAAAGAGCTCAATGAAAGAAACAAATGCAAGGCTAACACAACTACAGAAATCAATACAAGGAATGAATGACAAATTCACTAAAGAGTTCAAAACATATGAAAGCTACCAGCAGATTACCGGGAAATGAAAACTTCACTGGGAAGTATGAGGAACAGAACAACCCAGAATGAGGACAGAGCTCTGGATGTAGAAGACAAAATGGACACCACAGAAAAAACCACTTGAGGTATTAAAATAACATTACATAAATATGGACATTGTTATCAAAAGATGCTAGATGACTCAAAGAAACTTGATCTCAGAATTATAGGAAGAAACAGAAATCTGAGCTAAAAGAATAAGAAATTTATTCAATGAAACCATAAATGAAAACATCCTACATATAAGAAAGAAATGGAAGCAGAAGTGATGAAGGCATATTGTACAGCAACTAGAAAGGAAGAAAACAATAAAATCAATCTCTCTAATGAACAGAAATGCAAAAATACTTAACAAGTTAGTCACAAAGAGAATAAAAAAATTTTTGAAAAGATTATACAGTATGACCAAGTGGGGTTAATGGCATGGATGCAGAGATGGCTCAACATGTGCAAATGAATATATGAAATACACCATATTAATAAATGCAAACATAAAAATCATGCAATTATCTCAATAAATGCAAAAGAAAGCAGTGGACAAAATTCAGTGTTCATTTATTACAAAAAAAGATACTAAAATACCAAAGGAGTAGAAAGACATTACCTCATCATGTAAGAGAGCCTCTCTGCCAATATCATTCTAAACAGGAAACAACTGAAAGCATTTACTTTAAAATTGAAAAAAAAACAAACAAAACACACAAACTGCCACTCCTCCTCTTTAACATAGTGCATGAAATTCTGGCCAGAGTAATCAGACAAGACAAAGAAATACAAGAAATATGAATTGGAAGAGAAGTTGAGATTTCCCTTTTATTGGTAAAATTCATATAGTTAAATGTAAGTTCAATAAAAGTGGAAGGTAGCACATAAAAAAAAAATCTCTTTTGCAAGTATCTTTGTGCTACCATACAGTACCTTCCAGTATTCAAATGAATCAAGTTTGCTCCTAAAGACTCAAAATGTCACAGGGCCACTTACATCCCTAAGAAAACAATGAGAAATTTGGTAAGAGTAGATGAATTCTAAAAGGACACCAAATGTCCCAAAATTAGCACATAAAACACAAAAAGTGTTAGTAGAATATTAAACTCTAAGACAGATTTCAAAGAAAAAATCATATAAAAATTAGCTTTTTGAAGCTTAAAAATCAGCTACTGAACACTGTAAACATGTAAAAAAAAGTGACATTCCCTCACAAAATATATTACTAGAAACTAACCATTTGTTGAAGGTAAGAACATCATTAGTCATTTTAAAAACAAAGCCTGAACTACTGGTAGACAAATATCTCAAAAGCTGGAAATTTCACAGCTGTTAAAATACAGTAATGCAGGGACTGGAGGATTGGCTCAGTGGTTAAAGTCCTTGCTTAGCAAGCACTAAGTCAAGCGCTAAGTACCAGAGTTCAATTCTCCAGCACCGCATACGCCTGTAATCCCAGCACTTGGGAGGCTGAGACAGGTGGACTGTCTTGAGTCCTAGGCCAGCCTGGGCTCCATAGTGAGTACAGGACCAGCTTAGGCTGCAGAGTTAGACCCTATCTCAAAATAAAATATAAAAAAAAATAATAAAATAAAATACAGTAATGTAAAATGCGTTAAGTTTAAAAGCAGATTAAAAAAAGAAAGATGACTCAATGTATTATAACAAAAAGACAACATGTAGAAAAGCTAACAAATAGAGAAGTGTAAAAAGAGAATGAAACACACAAAATAAAATGTAACTGCAAACACTGATTAGCAAATTCCTGAATTTATACATCAATTTACAGATTAAAGAAGGTAGATTATTTCAATTAAAGTTTAATAGACAAAACTCTTTCCATGTATAAGACGAAAGTTATAAAATCCAAAAAGTAATACCTTCAACACAGCAGAAAAAGTCACACATAGTATACTGCATGATGTTACTGACTTCTCATAATAAAAATACAAAATATCTTTAAAGTATTGAATAAAAACTCATACACAGCTTTGTTTTAATCACTTGTACATATTACTTACTATCCCATATTAACAAGCTTCAGTGAAAATGTGAAATCACTGACTTTTTAATATAGAAATTATATAACATAATGATATAATGATGTACTATTAGAATGCAAATAGTAGCCTAAATTTGTTAAAAACCTATAAAATGAAAGCATTGGAAAATCATGTCTCATAAAAGCTTATCATCCAAGTAAATATTTTAGTTTACTACAAATAAAATTATAACCTAAAGAACTTTAAAAATTATTAAATTATGATATGTACATGTGCAATCTGTCAACATGAATGCTATGTATCACAAGACTATAATAAAAAGTTTAAACATATTCAATATTAAAAATGTTCACTAAAATATGAAAATAAACAACTAAACATTATAATATTATGATGGAAATTATGAAAAAAATAAGGCCAGGAAATAAGCATTGGAAAGAATGTGGAGGAATGGTAACAGTACTGTGCTATTGCTGAGGAAAGAGCCAGTTTGGAACATGTGTGGATTTTCCTGAAAATAGTAAACATAAAATTCTCATATGATCCAGCACTTCCAATACTGACAAGCTAGAATGTTTTTAGGCAAAGATAATAGTCAAGATTTGCTTTTTGATGTGTATAGAATTTTATTGGAAGATGCCATTTTAATTCCTATAAGTGAATAGTAGTGCTGAAAAGGAAATTTTGACACCAACAGGTCAAACTGAAGGGGCATTTCACTCAGCCTCAGTAAAACTTCCTTGCTAAACAAACGTTTGAAAACCCTGTGCCTTGCTAGCTTTTATTTGCTCTTTTGTAAAACCAATTTAACTTGTGCCTTTGCCTTGGTAACCTTGATTGCAAACAGCTGCATTCCTCCTCCCTTTCCCTGAGAGATGAAAGGAGAGTTCTAAGAACAAAGGATAAGGCTGGTTAGAGACAGGCTCTCCAAGACTGTATAATCTAAGCCAACTACACTTCCCAAACCAGGCACACTTCTGCCTGGGGCAGCTGCCCCTTCCCCCCTTGAAAACTAAAATGTGCACTAAAGTTTGGACCACCCAATGAAATGCTGTAAAACCAAGGTAAGGGAGACAAAGAAACAATAACTGTATAAAGGTTCTGGGTCCCATTATTGGACCCCAATAAAGAGGGCTTAGGACCTTGAAGCACTAGCTCATCTGGGTCTGTGTGCAAAATAAAGCTCTCCAATTCCTGCGACACCCACCACCCCAAGAGTGCTGCTTGGTTTCTTCAATGGTCTGATTCCTTCAGTGGTCTGATTTCTGTAACAGTGCTACTTTTTAAAACAATGTGAATATACTTAATGCCATTAAGCTGCACACTTCTGGTTAAAAGGACAAATTTTGGAACAGGTATTATTAATCACAAAAAATTTTTCTTTGTTGACTTACCTCATGAGTAGAAGTCTTTGCCTGGCATTACCAAGGGCATCAGTTCTAACCGCACAACAAGAAGTGCTTATTGTCAACATTTTAACCGAAGTTTTACTATGTAAGACATAATGCATCCTAACCAATTTAAATAGCCAAGTAAAATGAGAGAAGTAGCTTAACTTTTTAAGAATTGCAAACATGCCTCATTTTAACTAGACGCATAATTTTGAGTTAGCACAAAACTGAGATACAATTATTGATATATATGTACATGTATTTATACATGCAAAGGCAATCATTACCAAAATGTATGCTTTTTTATATTTATTTCTGCTACTTAAATGTGTCCAACTCCAAAATGCTTTTTCCCAGTGACGTCCATGGCCATCACCAACATACTGGCCAGGTGTACAACTCAGAAATAATCAAACTTCATTACTTAAGAAAAACATGCTTCATTTTTACCAATAGTGACATTTACACAATAAAAAAAACATTTTAGAGTACTAGATTTCTTTCCCTTTGTAGTCACTGCACAATGGCACTAGAATACAAACATTTAAAAAGATAGCATAAATAACAACAGGACTTTAATCCCCAGAGACAGTCCAGAAAACAATCTCTTTGATGGTTTTGACCAGGGATGGCTTATGATAATACCGTATATCAAAAAATTATGGTTTTATTTTTATTTTAGATTTGTGAAGATTTAAGATCCCTTGAATAGCTACAAAATAGTTTAATCTATGCTCTAAAAGGAATAAAAAGATTCAAGCTAGAGAAATAAGAATGTCAAGTCATAGGAAACGTGGTGTCCAGACATGGGAAATACAGGGTGGAATGAGCACAGAACAGAACAAAACACTTGAATAAACTGTATCAGGGAGAAATAATACAATTCAAGGAGAAAAAAAAAAGAGACCAAGCAGCAAAATTATAACAGAAAATAAATGTAATGTCCTGCAAAAGATTCTGCCTTTCATTTATTCCAGCTTTCACTCATGTATCGATTGGAGACTTTTGATAGCTGCCTGCAGGGCTGGAGGAATGGCATAGCAGTTAAAGAGCGTGAGGCCCTTGGATCCATTCCCCAGCACCACGTAAACTGGGCGTGGTGGCGTACACCTGTAATCCCAGCACTCAGGAGGCTGAGGCAAGAGGATTGCCACTACACCACTCACCCCAGAGGCGGATGTTTAATAACTATGTTTTAGGACTAGGTAACTGATACCACTGGAGAATGCTGGGTTTGTGTTCAGAACGGTAATGAAACATAATCCATCACCCAAAGTAGGTAACCAAAGAAGACTCTACTGTCATTTTCTATGCCCTGGAAATCAGTTTATTCTCCTTAGGATAAATCCATGCCATGTAACAAATAAGTTGCTTTATTTAAATATTATGAAGACTAGTGCATAATTTGTACTCAAATTTGATCACTCTAAGGTCTTACACTTAATTTAGGCCAATATAATGACTTAATTATATTTGCAGACATTTTCTTGAGGTTGAATTAAACCTTTTTAACTTTCTTATTATAATTTCTGGCACAAAATTTATAAGTTCAATACAATAGAAGCTGAGGAATAAAAATCAATTTCCTACAAATGTTCACATTTTTCATTCTTAAGAGATATGAAGGGGTTTTAGAAGTACAGGTAAAAAGGAAAGAGGACTGGGGGAAGCCATGAGAGAAGGAGTGTGCCTTGCCCTAAAGTTGACTACACAAAGATACATACAGGAGACTGCTTTAATAATGATGTCAGAAAGAAAAAGTTTAAAACTTTAAGGACAGTCACTTAAACTAACTGAGGTGTACCACCTGACTCTGCTGCGACTTTAAGTGGACCACACTGCTGGGGAGCTTGGGCATGAGATTTTGTATATCTGAAAGCATACATACAGCCTTTCTAAGAGCAGTGGCTCCTGACAAATCAACCACTAAAAGTATACCTGCAGGTCCCACTTTCCACCTTTGCACGTGAAGATCTCTGCTAGTGTTGCACTCCTTAAAAACCAACCACTATGGATTGCATGTCCATTTCTATACCTAAGTTCTATTAGATTTTCTGCTTCTGACAGGTGATAAGGTACCTTTAATGTCCCTGTTTCTGAGAGTCTAAGTGCAATGCACCCTTGCACCACCCTGTAGGAGCATAAACTGTAGCTCTAGTGTTTGGGAAGCTCATCACAAGCACCAGCCTGAAGACAGCGTGCAAGAAACTGAGCCTGGTTGTATAGGCCTATAATCTCAGCACTTTGGAAGGTTGAGGCACAAGTATTTCAGGTTGAAGCCTAGCCTGGGTAACAGGGTAACTTAATGAGATCCTATCTCAAAATTTTAATAATAAATGAGCTGGGGATGTAGACTAGAATGAAGGCTCTGAAAAATGAGAATGAAGTGGTGGAGTGAATAGTAGCGCACCTGCTCAGAGAGCACATAAAGAGCCTGTCTAGTGGTCTACAACCAGTGATATCACAGACAAGGCAGTTGCTTAACTAATCATAACCCTGACCCCAGAGGGGACCTGTCTCCTTCAACTCACTGCCCACATGCTTGCTCTGCCAACCCATCAGGCACCTCTGCTTTGTCCTCTTCCACTTAACACCTGACCCACAAACAAGTTAACAGCCTAGTCCCTGTGACCCTTAGACTGGTTAACTCACTCATACTACACAAAAGCTGTATTCACTCCACAATCACTCCCTTTATGCTCTTTTTCTTATCCTCTTTGTCCGTTTTTATGACCCTTTATTATCCCTTACTCTTTTATCCTTTTACCCTGTATCTACCCATCTTCTATATGGTCGTGGAAGCAATAAGTAACAACTCCAAATTCTCTTATTGTTGGTGATATTTCTGGTTTCTGCCTTGGTCCTTTTGTGACTTAACAGCAGTGAGGTGGTCATACCATTTCCAGTTTTAACCAGTTCTTTCCTTTCTTAGGACACTAAGTCCGCACTCACCATTTTCTGGCTTCTGGGTTGTTCACTGTGCCTTCAAAGTGTCTCTCAGCACTTGTAGGTCAGACAGCAACAAAGACAGCACCAGAAACATTGAGTCTCTAGAATAGAGTGGAGAGAATATAGTTAGAGCCCAGACTGCCATATTCTACAGACAACCTCTGTGTAATGGCTTGGATCTGGAGTGTTCCCCCAAAAGCCTCAGGTTCCTATGGATACTGTGTAGGTTTGGGAGGTGGGGCCTTGCTGGAAGGGGGCAGGTGCTTGGGGCTTGACCTGGAGAGGCATGTGCTGGCTCCATCCTTCCCTTCCAGTCTCTCATTTCCACCATGCTGTAAGGATCTCTGCCACTGGAGCTCTGGCCCTGGCCCTGACCCCACTTCGGCCCTAAAAGGTTTTTCCAACCATTTGCCAGCTGCCCACTTGGAATGGACTGTGACTTTCTGAAACTGTAAGCTACAATAAATCTTTCCTTCCTAAGTTGTGCATGTCAGGTATTAACAGTGACGAAAAAGTAACTAAGACACCTTGTGTGTTGGGCAAAGCCACCTCCTCTCTCTGACTGAGCAGTTCTCAGTCCAGGGCCCCTAACTGGGCAGGAATTCTGGCGCAGACCCTCTAATCACTGAGTCACGATACCTGGCATTTATCCCATGGCTTAATAAGGCCCAAGTGGCATGTTACTGGCTGCAGCATTTTTTTTTTAAGCACTGTGAACTCATAGCTTCTAGTTTATTTTTCCCAATATTTTTATTAATATACATATGCAATACATAGTTTCCCATAAACTTGAGTATTTTGTGCACATATATATATTATATATATATATCAACTTTACAATCCCTTCCAATTTTTGATTCCCCTACACCGTCCAATTCCCTATCCCTCAACTCCAGCTATCATATCATGTGGTTCTAAAGAATCTTTATTCTGGGTTTCCTAAGTCAGTGAGACTATACAGTACTTAACATATTTAATTTCTGCATCTGAATCATTTCACTTAAATCACCACTCTTTAGCTCAGCTTCCTGTTCCTCAAAAGGGCCACACTGGTCAAATCTTGATGCCTCTTTGAGTCCAGCACATCCCTTTATTGGGATATTTGACAAAAGTTCTCTTTTTATTTTCCTACATTTTGCTGTATCTTTTTTGAGATTCTTAACCTGGCCTCACCCACAATCCACATAAAAAAAAATTACAAACATATAATTCATAAGGCTAGTAAATATGAGAAAGAAGAAAAGTTAAATTTCAAATGCCTTAGCTGAGTACCCAAAGGTACATGTTTGCACAAAGAGTTATCTTTATATCAATCAGTTTTCTTAGGATAAACTTACATCAAAGACCTAATAAGTGAACTGCTACAATAAAGAAGCTTATAACTATATTACATTGCTGCATTAAATGAACTTAAATCTGTATCACATAAGTATACTTAAAGTAACAGATATGCAGGCAAATTTAGTTATTTCAGAATTTTTTACTTTCATAACTTATCTACTCACATTTCACTAATTACTAACATTTTGCCAATTTGGCTTATAATTTTATATGCCTAACCATACATTCATGCATACATATTTTTTAAAGATTTTATGTCACTTCCCCATGCTGCATGTAATTATTCTGTTTTGCAAACTACTACACTACTACTAATAATAATAATGTGGGAATTTTCACAGATTTTATAGAACAGCTGATACTGTTTTAGAGTGTATTAATCAAATGATTTAAATATCAATCTATTTTTTATTACACTTTCTCTTTAGTTGTTACCTTTTCTCCAAGTTATTTTGGTGCTGTTTATATTTCTGCCTCTCTGAAAGAGGATAAACTCACACTCAACATCAAAAACGTGAATTGCTACATTAACAAGCTTAAAACTACAGCGATTTCCTACATTAAATGAATTAAATCTGTATCATATAACTATACTACAGTTAAAGAGAAGTATGCTCTCTTTTTGTTTAACTTTCATATACTGTTTACTCACATTTCACGAATTATTAACATTTTGCCTGATTTGGTTTATCCTTTTGCCTATCTATTCACCCATAACTTCATGCATCCATATTTTTAAAGATTTTATGCCAATTGCCCATGTTGATTAGATGTTTCCTTTCCTTGATGTTTGTCAGTGCTCCTTGCTTCTCTGCTTCTCTCAAAGATTCCTCAAAGAAATATTTGCAACGCTGAGGTAGTTGTTGCAAATTTCTTAAGGGATTCTTGGTCATAACATTTTTTTTCTTCTTCTTCAATTTTCAGGGATAATTTTACTGGATAGAACAACTAGGGTTGATACTTGCTGTCTTTTAAAGCTCAAAGAATCCTGCTCCAGGCTCTCCTAGCCTTTAAGGTTTACCTTGAGAACTTTATAATCCAGATGAGTTTGCCTTGGTAGAATAATGTCTGTTTTTCTCTTGCTGCTTCTAATATTCTCTTTTTATGTTTAATTTCTGAGGTTTTGATTATGATATGCCATGGTGAGTCTTGTTGCTGATTGAGGTTATTTGGTGTTCTATAAGCTTCTTGTATCTGGAAGTTAATTTCTTTTCTGAGATTAGGGAAATTTTCTTGCACTATTGCCATGAATTCTTTAAACCTTTGGTGCTGTCTTCTGCTCTTTCTCTCACACCCATAATTCTGAGACCAGCTCTCTTCGAATCACCCATCAGCTGGTGTATCCAGCTACTTTGCTCATTTCTAACTTTGGAGTCATGCCTAATTATATCATTTGTTTCCTCAGTCTTGTCTTCACAATATCTGAGTCGTCTTTCCTTGTCACATATATTTTTCATGCCCTCAATTTCATCTTAATTTCTTTTTCTTTTTAGATTTTCTACTTCTCTATTAAAATATTCCTTCATATCTTGCATTTCTTTATTTACCTCAGCCAACTTTTTATTTGTGGCTTCAGTATGCTCATTGGGCTTTGTCTCCACTAGGACAATTATTTGCTTGGTAAGATCCTCTTTAAGCCTGCTGATCAATACTTGCATGTCTTGGAGAAAATCTTGTTTGGACCGGTTGCTTGATTTCATTCATTTGCTTTTTGGCTTCCTTCCCTATGAGCTCTACTATTTTGGGGTCCATGCCATTAGTTTCTGGGGTCTCAGTCATCTCTATGGATGTCCTATTGCCTTGTCTTCTTCCTATGTTTCTAGTGTTGAAAGGCTTCACTCCAGAGGCTTAACTGAGAGGTTTCTTTGAACGGCTATGACGGTGTGTGCACAATTCTTAGTTCTGTGCTGGGAGTAGGCAGTGAGGGGGACCTGAGAGTCTGATGGTCTTTGAGGTGTCTTCTCCACCCCGGCCCCCTCAGCAAAGCTCTCCCACTTGTCCTGGCTTCCCTCCCTCAGGCTGGGGCTCTCCATCCTTGGAGGTGTACAATAGCCTTTTTAAACCTTTTTTTCTCCTCTCTCTGCCTCTTGTGTCAGTTTCTTCCTAAGCACTGTTTAACAGTGACCCCAAAAGCCCTGATGTGCTCTTCTGAGCTTTATTTTACTCTAATGGGCTCAGTCTCAGGCTTTTTTTTTTTTTTTTGGCTCCTGCTTATGTCATTGACTGCTGCTGAGCACTGCTGCTGGCCTGGGCTTCTGGGAGTCTTTTCTATGGGGAGCACACATTGTGTTTGCAGTACACACTATCCACAAGTTCATTTTTTGGAGGCTGGGGCTGCCAGCTGCCAACAATTCCCACTTCTCAGGGATTGGTGCTTATCTCAGACTGAGGTTCAAGCCTCCAGGCTTTGCTCCGTCTGTGGTCTGTGGATGCCAACAGCTCAGGACCTCTCTGAGTTGACTGCTGTTTTCCTCCACTTCTAATATGACTTCAGGATTTCTGACTTTCTGTGACCTCCTGTCAGTTCTTGGGGTGCTCCTTCCTCTCCCAGCTCCATCCGATGTCCTGGGCTCCATGCAAGTTTTCCTCCATCTGCAGATGCCTGCAGCTCCCAGTTGTTTGCAGCTGGTATGAGACGGCTTCCTGGGCTTCTGGGTTTTTGTTTCCTTTGCTTTCAATGTTCCTTCTGAACTTCTGATGTTCCACTGGCCTCCTTTCAATTGTTGGTCCTCTCTGTCCTGGCTACACGGAACACACATTTTATGACTAAATTCTTGACTTTTTAAGTGGGTCTCTGAGGAGACATAGTGCAGCTATTACTTAGTCAGCCATTGTGACCCAGAAACTCTGCAGCATTTTCTCTCTGCTCATGCCGGGGGTGTGGAACAGAGGGACTCTGGCTCCAGAGGTGTTTTATGGCCAGGCTAAATTTCACTTAATCTTTCTGGTTTCTGGTCTTATGAAAAAGAAGCTGGAGCTTTGAAATGTAAAGCAATACCCTACGGCAGAAATGTCCAATACAAATCAATGTGAGGCAAGGCACAATTTTAAGTTTTTAGTATTCACTTTTTAAAAAAAAAAATGTAGAGGTCGTCCTGCACTCATGTATCTACTACTACAGTGGTCCTGTAGTTTTTTGGTATACCCTGCTCTTCTCTCTGGAGTATTTTCTCTCACTCAAGTTTCTCTTAATCAATCGTGCCCTCAAAGAGCACAACCAGGCCAGCCTGGGCAGCAGGGACACAAGCCAGAACCTCTGTAAAATGAGAGCAATGGTACTATGACATTCACACCTAGGCCTGACAGGGGCTTTTGATGTCCTCATGAACTAGCCCCCTGTGTTTTTTGATTAGGGCCCAAATGGAAAGCTCCCAGGTGACAGCTACCCAAAGGATGTGAGAACAGAAAACCTTCCAATCCTGTAGTTTTTTCATGGTGGAGACCAAGCCATGACACAACCAGAGCAAAACTGAAAGGGTTACTACTAAAACCTCAGTGATCAAATGAAAACTGTACCTTAGAAAACAAAATGTAACCACATACAGTGGCACAGGTTTATAATCCCAGATATCAGGAGGATGAGCCATGAGAATTAGAAGTTCAAATCCACACAAGGCAACTTAGCAACATTCTATCTCGAAATTTAAAACAGAAAAGCCTGGAAGTGTAGTTCAATGGTAAAGTAATTGCATAGCATGAGAGGCATGAAGTCTAGCTCCAGTACTGCCAGAAAGATTAAAGAAAGGATGGGTGTAATAACTTGATATATACTACTAATATAAACATTAATAACATACATACCTTTAATACTGTCTCTTTGAAATTCACTTTTGAGCCACTGGTTCCACTTGTTTCTACCATCCCTATTCCACAGACCAGACATTCAATAAACTAGAAGATTTGAGCCCTTAGTCCTTGATTCCTAAATAAGCCACCCTTCTTGAACTAGGGGGTAGAAAAAGAAACCTAAAAGTAAAACCACATTTTTATACAAAGAGCCCATCAAAAGTAATGACTGAATATCAAGCACCTGTATAAAGCAGATCTCAGAAGAATAAATGCAATGAATAGCCAATGGAATTTAAAACAAATGAAGAGATACTGAATACTGAATATAATACAGAGATTTGAATTTGCATGACTTAGCTATATCTAATACCTCTATAACATAATTTATAATGCTCAAGATAATATTTAGAATGTACACATGAAAAATCCAAAGAAATATGACTCAGCTTCAAGGCAAATGCAAAGTGGAAACATCTTGGTAAAGCAAAGAATTTAAGTGGCAGATCAGATGGTTAAACCACACATAAATATCTTCAATTGCTTGAACAAAAAAAATGCTACCAACGCAGAATTTAATAACTGCGTTTTAAAGAAAAAGAAGTTATTCTAAGCCAAATATATATATGGTTTAGGACCAGGAATAAAAGCCCAAATTGCTTCAAATGAGAAGTACTGGGAAAAAAAAGAAAAGGTCTAACAATGATCATAGACAAAAAACAAAGGTAATTCTAAGCCTGCACTCAGGAATTACTTTGGGTTTGGGAGCATTACAGGGGCAGGTTCTGTTGAAGTGGAAAAATTTTGACTACAGGCCGGAAATACACTCTTAGTATGATGAGCAGTCCAGTCAGCATGTTTTTTTTTTTTTTTTTTTTTTTTTGGTCAAGCTAGTTAATAAAGACTAAATACACCTTGCAGAAAGTCTACCTAATATTCACAAAAAATACTAGATTACAAAGTTCAGAAGTAGTGGCTTGGATTATTAAGGCAGATGAAGTAGCCAGTATCTCATTCTCACTGTCTTATTAATATGCCTTATTAAATACTAGTAACGAAAAGACTGCAGAAACTCTGGAAATACAGATTAAATCTTACAAATGAACAATCAGTGAGATATTGAGAAACATATGTTCATAAAAGTTTTCAAAATCAAAACAGAAGAGAAAAATTACATCCCAGATTCTCTAATCATTTTGAACAGGTAAGCTTATAATTATAATTTAAATTAAATGATTACACAAAATTTCAGTTAAATGACCTACCAATGTATCTACTGGCCCTAAAAAAATTAGTGTAAGAAAAAAAATATTGGACATTTTCCTCGCCACCTCTTGCCTCAGGGACTTGCAGCTGAGCCTGGGCTTGGTGAGCACCAGGCAGGGCCGCTTCGGAGGAGGTTGGTAGCACTCAGGGACATTTTCTTCACCGCCCCTTGCCTCGGGGTGGGGGGGGGGGGTCCGTGGCTGAGCCCGGGCACGGCTAGCACCAGGCAACGCCAATTTGGATGAAGCAGGTAGGACCTCTCGCTCAATAGAGACCTACGGTGGATTCTGGGCTCGGCAATAGGTCTCCTTGCCATCTTCCACGCTGCACCTCTCAGCAGAGGCTCGTGTGGACACCGGGCTCTGCGAGCACAGCCTCTATGGAATAGACCAGTGGGACTCCCTGCCACCTTCCCTGCCACCCCTCACAGCGGAGGCCTGCACAGAGACTGGGCTTTGCCAGCATCGGTAGAGCCACGTAGGAATAGACCTGGGGGGATTTGCTGCCATCTCCCCTGCTCCTCTCAGAGGTGGTCAGCGCAGAGGCTGTGATCTTCCAGCCTCGGGCAGAACCGTGCTGGGGTGAGTCCCTAGGGGAAACCCAGGGACAGATAACCAGAGAGAACCAAAGACAACAGAACCATTAGGCAACGTGGAAATAAATCTCCTTCAACAAGTCTTGACAGAGCAGAAGAGCATACGAGAAATCCTGAAAATGCAGAATCTAAAGATGAAAACAACAAAAATCAAGGCAACTTCTGGGCTGAGAAATACATCAAATTAAAGCAGGAATTAAAACTGGAATTAATGCAAGAAATAAAAGTCATAGAGCAAGAGCTACACCAAGACTTAACTAAATTAAAAGCAAGTTTTGAGAAGCAAGTAGAGGAGATCAAAGAAGAAATGAACCAGAAGATAAAAAAGGCAATACAAGAAATGAGAGAACACAACAGAGACATAAGAAAAATAAACGCAGACATCCAGTGTTAGAAACGGCGTGTAGAAATCTTCCTGTCCAAATAAAGGATGGACTTGGGAGGCATGGACGACAGGGTATGAGGCTTTAATTTTCTTTTGCAAAAGGGTGTCCCTCCCACGTGCAAGTGGAGAAGGAGACGACCAAGCATGGTCGGAGGGAGCTATATTCCTAGCTCGCAAGGCTCTCCCCCCGCCGTTTCCCATTGGCGGGATTCAGTCTTCCCGGGAAGGTTTAAGACATTGGCTCAGGGCCACATTTATCACAACGTCACATCCTAATCCCTCATCCCTCCTTCCTGCCTCTGTCTGGTCACCTGATCGGGTCTGGCGCGAAAATGTAAAGATTCATCATCTTGAACAATGTGCCACCATTGCCGCTAGGTGATGCTCACATCCAGGAAGTGAAAAACACACAGGTCACAATAAGCAATGATATGGAACTGTCTGGAACCAAAACCTCCCGGAGTGGATGCTGCCCCATTGTCTTGGTGCCTCAGTAACTCGTGACCCAGAATGATTCCTGTTAAAAGGAACAATGAGGATTGTGCAAAGTTTGCAAGAAGGAATAATTAACTTTGCCTGTGGCTATCCACCCTAGAAAGATAAGGGGCTTTGGTATGTGATAAACGGGTTTCACTATTCTGGCTGAAGAATCTTAAGAGACTGGGTTAAGGTCTAGGTGTGGTTTTTTTTTCTTTTTTTTTCTCCTCTCTCTATGCTGTGCCTTAGGATATAAAAAAATGTATGTCAGTGTGGAATAAAGACTCCTGTCTGCTTCATGAATAGCGTTGTCTGTAGAATTCATCTGCACGCCCCCAGTCAATACCCTTCCTTGACCGACTGAGCAGGCTCGGTCATGGAACAATTTCAAAATAGATTATCAGACTTAGAAGACAAAATGATGGAGCAGGAACAGAAAGACCATAAAGAATGCAAAGTAAAAGAAGAAGAAAGTGAATCATTACGACGACTCAGATGGTTCGAAGAGAAACAACCTGAGAATTATGGGAGTCCAAGAGAAGACCAAGGATGAAACAAAAGGTTTAAAAGTCATACTCAAGGACATTATGGAAGAAAATTTCCCAAATCTAACATAAGAAATGAACACTGATCCACTGCAGGCATATAGAACACCACACATAATGGATCAGAAGACAAACTCATCACAACACATCATCATTAAAGTACTGGAAACCCATCACAAAGAGAGAATACTGAAAGCAGTAAGAGAAAAGCAGGTGACCTACAATGGTAAGCCCATCAGGATAACTTCAGACTTCCCAACCCAGACTCTAAAAGCCAGGAGATCATGGAGCAAAGTCATTCAGACACTAAAAGAACACAAATTCCAACCAAGACTACTATATTCAGCAAAACTATCTATTAAACTAGAGGGAGAAATTAAAATTTTCCACGATATAGAAAGCTCTAAGAAACTTGCAGCCACTAAGCCATCACTGTAGAGACTTTTCAAAGGAAACTTGGATAGCAAAAGACAAGCCAATGACACAAGTGACCCCAGAGGGGGGGTGGGGAAGACAAAAGCCAAAGGAGAATGAGCTGAGAAAAAGTAAAGCCAGTAAACAACATGGAAAAACTTGAACTATGGTAGGACACACCAAACATACCTCAATAATTACCCTAAATGTGAACGGCCTCAATTCACCACTCAAAAGACATAGACTAGCTGACTAGTTCAAAAAATAGAAACCCACAATTTGCTGCCTACAAGAGACACACTTCACCCACAAAGAAACTCACAGACTGAAAATAAAAGGTTGGTATTCAGTATTTCATGCAACAGGACCCAGAAAACAAGCAGGGGTAGCTATATCAATCTCAGACTCATTTCAAAAGAAAACAGGTGAACAGAGACAAAGATGGCCACTCCATACCAGTTAAAAGAACACTAGAACAGGAAGAAATCACAATTATCAATATATATGCCCCCAACTCTAGAGCACCCAATTATGTAAACTAAAAATTACTAGATCTGAAAGGACACATAGGCCCCAATACAATTACGACAGGAGACTTTAAGACCCCACTATTACAAATGGATAGACGAACAAGACAAACAGTCCACAAAGATATAAAATTGCTGAAAAACACTATAGAAAACTTGGACATAACAGATGTTTACAAAGTTTTCCATCCAACAACAACTGAACTACATGTTCTTCTCAGCAGCACATGGAACATTATCTAAAACAGACCACATCCTAGCACATATGTCATCCTTAGCCAAGTACAAAAGGATAGAAATAATTCCCTGAATACTCTCAGACCATAGTGGAATTAAGAGTGGAACGTAACAGCAGCAAAAACAGAAGAAAATACACAAATACATGGAGACTTAAAAACTTACTACTGACCAAACAATGGATCACAGAAGAAACCACAGAGAAGAATTCAGAAACTTCATAGAGGTAAATGATGATGGAAACACATCATACCAAAATCTGTGGGACACAATGAAAGCAGTCCTTAGAGGAAAATTCATAGGCATAAATGCACACATCAAAAGAACAGAACAGTCACAAATAAATTCGTTAATGATGCACCTTAAAGAACTAGAGACACAAGAACAACTTAAGCCAAAAGGCAGTAGAGAGAAGAAATTATAAAGATCAGATCTGAAATAAATGAGATTGAAATTAAAAACACAATAAAAAACATCAATGAGTCAAAGAGCTGGTTCTTTGAAAGAATTAACAAAATCGACAAACCTCTTGCTAAGCTCATCAAGAAAAGGAAAGAAAAGGCACTGATTAGCACACTTAGAAATGAAAAGGATGAAATTACAAAAGCCTCTGCAGAAATTCAGAATATTATAAGAAATTACTTTGAACACCTTTAGTCTATCTAACATTTGAGAACTGGGAAGAAATGGACGACTTCCTAGATACACATAAAATATCAAAATTAAATGAGGAAGATACAAAAATC
The DNA here is from genome assembly GCA_004027205.1 of Ctenodactylus gundi. Lineage (NCBI taxonomy): Eukaryota > Metazoa > Chordata > Mammalia > Rodentia > Ctenodactylidae > Ctenodactylus > Ctenodactylus gundi. The sequence goes on along the minus strand of PVKB01003888.1, from coordinate 34,964 downwards.
TTGAACAACCCCATCATGCACACAGAAATTGAAGCAGTAATAAAAGCTCTACCTACAAACAAAAGTCCAAGCCCAGATGGATTCACAGTAGAATTTTTTCTGTACTTTAGGGAAGCACTAACTCCAATCCTCCTCAAACTATTTCATAAAGTAGAAAGTGAAGGAATACTGCCAAACTCATTTCTTGAGGCTACCATCGCCCTAGTCCCAAAACCATACAAAGACCTAACCAGGAAGGAAAATTATAGACCAATATCCTTAATGAATACAGATCCAAAAATCTTCAATAAGATTCTGGCAAACAGAATCCAACAAGTAATCAGAAAGATCATATACCATGATCCAGTGGGCCTCATCGCTGAGATGCAAGGATGTTTCAACATACACAAATCAATCAATGTAATACACCATATCAACAAAAGCGAAAACAAAAACCACATGATCATCCCTATTGATGCAGAGAAAGCCTCTGACATAATCCAGCACCCCTTCATGATAAAAACACTGAGAAAAATAGGTGCAGAAGGACCCTACGTAAAACTCATAGAAGCAATATATGCTAAGCCTAATGCAAATACCATAGTAAATAGAGAAAAATCGAAATTGTTCCCTTTCAAATCAGGAAAAGACAAAGCTGCCCACTTTCACCACTCTTGTTCCACATAGTCCTTGAAACACCTGCCACAGCATCAGACAAGAAAATGAAATAAAGAGAATCTGCATTGGAAACGAGAAGGCCAAACTTTCCTTATATGCAGATGATATGATTATCTACACAAAGATCCTAAAAACTCCACTACAAAACTCCTGAAAATAACAAAAATAATTTATCCAAGTCACAGGCTACAAAATTAACACTAAAAGATCAATAGCTTTTCTCTACACTAGCAATGAACTTATTAAGCAAGAACTCAGAAAAACAATTCCATTCTCAATAGTTCAGCAAAAAATTAAATACCTAGGAGTATACCTAATGAAGGAAATGAAGGACTTATACAAAGAAAACTACATTACATTGAAGAAAGAAGTTTTAGGAGACATTAAATAATGGAAAGGCATTCCCTTCCCTTGGATAAGCAAAATAAATATAGTAAAAATGACTATACTACCTAAACTGATATATAGATTCAATGCAATTCCTATCAAAATACCTACAAGTCTCTTCAAAGAACTTGAAACACCAATTCTTAAATTCATATGGAAATAAAAGAGACCATGAATAGCCAAAGCAATCCTGAGCAACAAGACCAAGGCAGGAGGCATTACAGTTTCAGACATCAGGCTGTACTATAAAGCAACAGTTGTAAAAACAATTTGGTACTGGCAAAAAAATAGACAGAAAGACCAGTGGAAGAGAATTGAAGACGCAGAGACAAACCCAAACACCCTCAATTATTTAATCTTTGACAAAGGGGCCAAATGAATACAATGGAAAAAGGACAGCCTGTTCAACAAATGGTTCTGGGAAAACTGGACACCCACATGCAGAAGAATGAATCTAGCCACACACCTATCACCATGCACCAAAATCAAATCAAAGTGGATCAAAGACCTAGACATTAAAAGTGAAAAAATGAATCTCTTAGAAGAAAAATTAGGCAAAGACTTCCTTGACAAGACACCAAGAACAAAGGAAATTATCCCCATTATTAACAAATGGGATCTTGTGAAATTAAAAAGCTAAGTTATGATAATTTATTGACATATATAACTTTGAGGTTTATGCTTAATATATGCATGATCTATAAAATAAATACATTTATTCAATAAAAGATGGAGCCAATGGACAAAAAAGAGGTTCTTAAGAGAGCACTAGGAGCACACTCATTCATATGTTGACTGTGATGCCAGCCCACATGGCAGATGTTTGTATATATCAAGATAAAATTGTGCATGTCCTTAGCACATGTAGTTTATTGTTATATCTCAATAATTATAATTAATTATATTTCAGTAATTCTATTTACATATTGGTACGATTGTAAACCTGAAGCTAAAAATAAAATATACAGTGCTAAATGGACAAAGCAAGAAATTAAGATCCAATTAGCCCTGGACATAACATTTAGAGTCTTCCACCCAACACCAACTGACTACACGTTTTTCTCACAGCACATGGAACATTTTCTAAAATAGACCACGTCCTAGGACATAAGTCATGCATAAACAAGTACAAGGGGATAGAAATAGTTCCCTGCATACTCTCAGACCATAGTTGAATAAGACTGGAACTTAACAGCAGCAGAAACACAAGAAAATACACAAACACATGGAGATTTAGCAACATACTTCTGACCAAACAATGGATCACAGAAGAAATCAGAGAAGAAACAAAAAATTTCATAGTTAAATGACGATGGAAGTACATCATATCAAAACCTGTGGGACACAACGAAAGCAGTCCTTAGAAGAAAATTCATAGCCATAAACGCACACATCAAAAGAACAGAAGTCACAAATAAATTTGCTAATGATGCACCTTAAGGACCTAGAGAAACAAGAACAACTTAACCCAAAAGGCAGCAGAACAGAAGAAATTATAAAGATCAGATCTGAAATAAATGAGATTAAGATTAAAAAGACAATAAAAAAGATTAATGAGTCAAAGAGCTGGTTCTGTGAAAGAATTAACAAAATCGACAAACCTCTTGCCAACCTCAAGAAAAGAAAACAAAAGAAAAAAAGGCACAGATTAGCACACTTAGAAATGAAAAAGGTGAAATTACAAGACTCTGAAGAAATCCAGAATATAATAAGAAATTACTCTGAACAACTATATTCTAACAAATTTGAGAACTGGGAAGAAATGGATTATATCCTAGATACATATAAAATACCAAAATTAAATAAGAAAGATATAAAAAGCTTGAGCAACCCCATCGAGCAGTAATAAAAGCTCCACCTACAAACAAAAGTCCAGGTCCAGATGGATTCACAGCAGAATTTTTTCTGTACTTTAGGGAAGCACTAACTCCAATCCTCAAACTATTTCATAAAGTAGAAAGTGAAGAAATACTACCAAACTCATTTCTTGAGGCTACCATCGCCCTAGTCCCAAAACCAGACAAAGACTTAACCAGGAAGGAAAATTATAGACCAATATCCTTAATAAATATAGATGCAAAAGTCCTAAATAAGATTCTGGCAAACAGAATCCAACAAGTAATCAGAAATATCATACACCATGATCAAGTGGGCCTCATCCCTGAGATGCAAGGTTGGTTCAACATATGTAAATCCATCAATATAATACACCATATCAACAAAAGTGAAAACAAAAACACATGATCATTTCTACTGATGCAGAAAAATCCTTTGAAAAAATCCAGCACCCCTACATGATAAAAACACTGAGAAAAATAGGTATAGAAGGGCCCTACCTAAAACTCACAGAAGCCATATATGCTAAGCCTACTGCAAATATCATAGTAAATAGAGAAAAATTAAAATCGTTCCTCTCAGATCAGGAACAAGACTAGGCTGCCCACTTTTACCATTCTTACTCAACATAGTGCTCGAAACACTGGCCGTGGCAATCAGAAAAGAAAATGAAATAAAGGGAATATGCCCTGGAAAGGAGGAGGTCAAACTCTCCTTATCTGCAGATGATATGATTATCTACATGGAAGACCCTAAAAACTCCACTATGAAACTCCTAGAAACAAACAAAAAAAATTTTAAAAAATAATCAGCCAAGTCTCAGGCTACAAAATTAACACTAAAAAATCAACAGTGTTTCTCTATACTAACAATCAATTTATTGAGCAAGAACTCAGAAAAACAATTCCATTCTCAATAGCTCAGCAAAAAATTAAATACCTAGGACTATACCTAGCCAAGGATGTGAAGGATCTATATAAAGAAAACTACATTACACTGAAGAAAGAAGTTATAGGAGACACTAGAAAATAGAAAGGCATCCCCTGCTCTTGGATAGGCAAAATAAATATAGTCAAAATGACTATACTACCGAAACTGATATACAGATTTAATGCAATCCCTATCAAAATACCTACAAGTTTCTTCAAAGAACTTGAAACAACAATTCTTAAATTCATATGGAACCAAAAGAGACCAAGAATAGCCAAAGCAATCCTGAGCAACAAGACCAAAGCAGGAGACATTACAGTTCCAGCCATAGTTGTAAAAACAATTTGGTACTGGCACAAAAATAGACAGAAAGACCAGTGGAAGAGAATTGAAGATGCAGAGACAAACCCAAACACCCTCAATTATTTAATCTTTGACAAAGGGGCCAAATGAATACAATGGAAAAAGGACAGCCTGTTCAACAAATGGTGCTGGGAAAACTGGACACCCACATGCAGAAGAATGAATCTAGCCACATACCTATCACCATGCACCAAAACCAAATCAAAGTGGATCAAAGACCTAGACATTAAAAGTGAAAAAATGAATCTCCTAGAAGACAAATTAGGCAAATATCTAAAAGACATAGGGGTAGGCAAAGACTTCCTTGAAAGACACCAAGAGCAAAAGAAATTATCCCTATTATTAACAAATGGGATCTTCTCAAATTAAAAAAGTTTCTGCACAGCAAAAGAAAATATCAACATTGTAAAAAGAGAACCAACAGACTGGGAAATAATACTCACCACCAACATCTCAAATAAGAAGCTCATAACTAGAATATATAGGGAGCTGAAGAAAAGTAAGCCTACCAAAATAAAGGATCCTCTTGAAAAGTGGGCAAATGAAATGAAGAGGCAGTTCACTCATGAGGAAATACAAAAGGCCAACAGATACACGAAATGATGTTTAACATCTCTAGCCATAAGAAAGATGCAAATCAAAACAATGCTAAGATACCACTCCAGAGAGAGTGGCCTGTATCAACAAGTCAAATGGCAATCAATGCTGGTGAGGCTGTGGGGTTAAAGGAACCCTCCTGCACTGCTCGTGGGAATGTAAATTCGTAAAACCACTTTGGAAAGCAGTATGGAGAACTCTCAAAAGACTAGAAATAAATATCCCCTTTGAACCAGCAACACCCCTTCTTGGAGTATATCCAAAAGAGGCTAAAATCACACACAACAGAGATATATGGATACCCATGTTCTTAGCTGCACAACTAACAATAGCTAAAATATGGAAGACAGCCAAATACTTATCAACAGACCAATGGATATACAAACTGTGCTATTTATACACAATGGAATACTATGCATCTATATAGTCCAACAGCATGCAGACCTTTGCAGGCAAATGGAAGAAACTTGAGAACATCATGCTTCGTGAAGTGAGTCAGAAGCGTAAGATGAAACATCGAATGGTCTCTCTGATATGAGAGATCCAGATCACAACTCTTATGGAACTTAAAAGGAAAAACAAAGTGAAAGGTGGGGGGGGGTATGGCAGAGGGAGGGTGGAGAGGGTGGTGAGAGGGACAGAAAGAGACTGGGAAAGCCCTTGTCACCTTGACAAGATACGTATGTGCACAAAATACTCAACTCTATTGTAAACCTTAAATTTTGCACATATATCTATCAATAAAATGGGGGATAAAAGACCCAATTAGCTAATCATCTGTCTCTATAAGTGAGAAATGGCAAATTTTATGATGTAAGAAGAATGTTAGTAAAGGAGCAAAATTTAACTGTAATATAGATGGACACATACAACATTGTTAGCAATTCTTGTAAAAACGTAATGAAACTGAAGACTTCTAGCATGTTTGATAATACACATATTAACTGTGAATTATAACTGAAACATACATAATGCATAAACATACTCATGGCTCATTTAGAAATAGAATACATTCTGAGAAAGATATTATTAGGAATTTCCTTCAGTTTAAACACACAAAGTCAGAAGCTGCAACAGATTACACACCTAGGTCATATGTTATATCAAATGTTACATAAGAAATCCACTACTGACCAAAACATTTTTATGCAGCATACAACTGCATGTTATAAACTGGTGTTAGATTGGAAAATGATAAATACATTGTGTCAGCTAAAATAGTAACACTTTTAGAAATACACATAAATGTCAGTGATAACACTGCAGACTAAAAAAAAAACCACTTTGGAATTAAAATTGCTGCAAAATCACTGCATGAGGCAAATCGTGTTACCACACCCGTTCATACTACAAGTAAATCCTGTTACCCCTCCCATTCCTCCTACCACACAAGTAAACATTTTCAGAGACAAAAAAACCCCTAAATTTTAAGGTATAGCAAAATAACTGCATTATAGAAAATGCCTCAAAATAACACAAAAATATCATAAATAAGATTCATAAATTAGACCATATTAAAATAAAAATTTATTCACCAAATAAAATCAGTAAAGAGTGCAAAGATAAATGGCAAAGTAAAAAATGTGCATCACATACAACAAAACATTTTAAGAAAAAAACAGAGACCCTTGAATAATGACAGGCAAGACACTTGAACAGCCACACTATATAGGAGATATTAACTGTGCAATAATCATCAATAAGTTCAACACCATTGTAAATTAAGGAAATATAAAATACATTAGATGGACAAACTTAAAAACGTTGATAAAGACAAAGAACATTTGAACTCTTACAAACTCATGCAGTTGCAGTTATTGCTATCTATTTGATGAAGCAATTTGGCTGGGACTCTTCCACCATATGTGCAGGAGCACTGAAATCAGTGCACATGAGAACCATGGCAATGTGGATACAGCCAGATGGGTGCAAACAAGTGATGTCTGGGGTGAGTTCAAGAAGGCACAAAGTGTAAGGCACCTTCTGTGGGAGGTCCAGTGTCACAAGGAGTGCAAAAAAAAAAAAACCCATAAAATTTTACATAAATATCTCATGTGCTAAGAGAGATAGTATACATCTATGACCTATGGGCTCTAGGAGTCTGTAGCAGAGGAATAGAATTTGGAGCCCATCCTGAGCAATTTAGTGAGTTAGGAAAATGTTGTCATAAATAAACAATAAAAAACCACTAGAGACCTAAGAGCTCAGCAGGACTGGGCCTCATGCACTCCATCCCTCCTGCGTGCCAGAGACAGTCAGGTAGCTGCCACCAGAGCCCTGCCTGCAACTGGGAGCTGCGCAGGACAGCCTTTCAGTGTCTCATCTTTCCTACAGGCCAAGACAGCCAGCTAGCCGCCAGAGACCTGCCTTTGCATCACAGCTCATGGGACTGGGCCTTCGTGCACCCATCCCTCCTGTGCACAGAGAAACCCAGGTAAAACTTAAAACAGAAAGAGTCTAATTTAAGAATCTCAGGAAAAGAAAGAGGGCCCATCAACAATACTGAATCCTCAACTAATGTAATAGAACCATGAAGAAACATGGTACTACATCTCCTACGGAAAGACTTGATATCCCAAGAAACAATACCAAGAATCTTGAAATAGCACAACCCAAAGATGAAAAAAGCAAAAAGGATGATAATTTCTGGGTCCAGATATACTTAGAATTGAAACAGAAAATGAATCAGGAAATAAAAAATCTACACCAGAATAAAACTATGCCATCAGCAATCACTGACAAAAAATTAGAGGAAAACAAAGACGATATAAACCAGAAGATAATGAAGGTAATATAAGAAATAAGAGAATACAGAAGATCTACAAAAATATTGAAAGCAGACCTTCAGGATGTGAAAAACACACAGGAAAAAAAAGTAACCAGTTTGAACATTTTGAGAACAGAATATCAGACCTAGAAAATAGAATGGTAGAGTTAGACCGTGCAGGCCATAAAGAATGCACAACAAAAAAGGAAGAAAGTGAACGGTTACAAGAGCTGATGGATGACTCAAAGAGAAACAACCTCAGAACTATGGGAGTGCTGGAGAAAACAAAACAAAACAAAAGGCTTAAAGGCCATGTTCAATGAAATTACGAAAGAAAATTTCCCAAATCTAAGGAAAGAAAGAAACATGAAACTACTGCAGGCATATAGAACAGCAAATGACTTTGATCAGAAGAGAACCTCATCATGACACGTAATAATTAAAATACTAGAGGCCCAACACAAAGAGAGAATATGAAAACCTGTAAGAGAAAACCAGAGGGTTACTTACAAAGACGAGCCCATATGGATAACTGCAGACTTCTCAACCCAAACCCTAAAAGCCAGGAGATCATGGAGCAATATAATCTAAGCACTAAGAGAACATAAATGCCAACCCAGACTGCTATATCCAGCAAAATTATCTTTTAAATTAAAGAGAGAAATGAAAACTTTCCATGATACAGAAAGCTTAAAGAAATTTGCAGTCTTTAAGCCAGCACTGCAGAGAATACTTGGTGAAAACTTAGCAAAATGGAGGCTAACAACACCAAAAACCCCACAGAAAAAGAGTCAACAGATATAGGAGAAGGAGCTGAGATGAAAGTAAGTCTAGCAAATAAGGCTGACAAACTGTAACAATGGCAGGACATACCCAACATATCTCGATAATTACTCTAAGCATGAATGTCTTCAACTCATCTACTAAAAGACTTAGGTTGATTGACTGAATCAAAAACTAGAAACCCATAAATTACTGCTTACAAGACACAGACTTCACCCACAACGAAACTGACAGACTGAAAATAAAAGGATGGAATTCAATATTTCATGCAACAGGACCAAGAAAACAAGCATGGGTAGCCATATTAGTCTCAGACTCCTCAGACTGCAAAACAAAACATATTAGGAAACACAAAGATGGTCACTATATAATGATTAAGGAACCAACAGAACAAGAAGCATTCACAAACATCAATGTATATATATGCTCCCAACTCTGGAGCACCCAATTATGTAAACCAAAAATTATTAGATCTGGAAGGACATATAGGCCCCAATATAAAAACAGCAGGGGACTTTAATACTCCACTACCACAGATAGACCAACCAGACCAAAAAAAATCAACAAAGATACACAAAGGTTATATTACGCTATAGAAAACTTGGGACCTAACAGATGTTCACAGTGTTTTCAACCCAGTATCAACAGAATACACATTCTTATCAGCAGCACGTGGAACATTTTCTAGAACAGACCATATTCTTGGTGATAAATTATGTTTAAATGAACACAAATGAGTAAATATGATTCTTTGTGTACTTTCAGATCATAATGGGATAACAATGAAACTTAAGAGCAAAAGAAACAGAAGAAAATACACAAATACGTGGAGACTAAATAACTTACTACTGACCAAAAAATAGAACATAGAAATTAGAGAAGAAATGAAAAACTTCATAGAGTTAAATGAGGAAGGATGCCTGTCATATCAGAATCTATGGGACACAATGAAAGCAGTAATTAAGAGGCAAATTCCAAGCCATAAATGTACACATCAAAAAAACAGAACAGTCAAAAATAAATACGTTAATGATGCACCTTAAGGACCTAGAGAAACAAGAACAATCTAAGCCAAAAAGCAGAAAAAAAGAAATTAAAAAGATCATATCTAGAATAAAATTGAAATAAAAAAGACAGTAAAAAGATTAATCAAAGAGCTCGTTCTTTGAAAGAATAAACAAGTCTGACAAACTTCTCGCTAACCTCACCAAAAGAAGGAAAAATAAACACAGATTAATGCACTTAGAAATGAAAAGTGTCAAATTACAACAGACTCTACAGAACTTCAGATTATGAGGAATTGTTTTGAACACCTATATTCTAACAAGTTAGAGAATTGGGAAGAAATGGATGACTTCCTAGACACATACAGAATAACAAAATTGAATGAAAAAAACATAAAAATCTTGAATAACCCCATTATACACACAGAAATAGAAGCAGTAATAAAAGCTCTACCTACAAATAAAAGTGCAGGAGCAGATGGATTCACAGCAGAATTTTTTCAGTATTTCAGGGTAGAACTAACTCCAATTCTTCCCAAACTGTTCAATGAATTTGAGAGAGAAGGAATACTACCAGACTTATTTTTGGAGGTTGGCCTCACCTTAGTCTCAAAACCAGACAAAGACTTAATCAGGGAGGAAAATTATAGACCGATATCCTTAATGGATATAGAAGCAAAAATTCTTAACAAGATTCTGGCAAATAGAATCCAACAAGTAATCAGAAAGATCATACACCATGAGCAAGTGGGCTTCATTCCTGGGATAAAGGCTGGTTCAAAATGCAAAAATCAATCAAAGTAATACACCACATCAACAAAAGCAAAAACAAAAACCATACAATCATCTCAACTGATGCAGAAAAAGCCTTTGATAGAATTCAACACCCTTTCATTATAAAAACTCTGAGAAAAATAGGTATAGAGAGGCCTTATCTCAAACTCATAAAAGCCATATATGCCAAACCTACCACAAATATCATAGTAAATGCAGAAAAATTTAAGGAATTTCCTTATGGACAGGGGCTCCTTCAACATAAGAACCCACACGCAAGGCTGGGATCATCGTGGTAACGATCCAGGCTGTCACCACACAATCTGACACATAAGGCCGCAGGGCGGTGCTTCTCAGAACAAGCTTCGGAGGGGGATTATGTTCACTGTGCAGGGCAGGGCCAAAAACCACTGGGATCCTGGCAGGTCGCCCAGCCCTGAGCAGAAGCCAGAAGGGAACAAGAGACTAGCGGCCCACAAAAAGACCCAGAGGGGATGACACTGACAAGAGGCAGTGTGCACATATGCAGTTAGGGATAAAGAGGTCCTCCCGAAATGGAAAGCTTAGGGGAACAGCAGCTGGCTGTTACACGTGACAGCCTACGCAGGGCTGTCTCCTAGAACAAAGACGGTCAAATGTCACGTAGTTACAAGAGCAACAGGGCGAAAGATCTTAAGGGCGCAGGACCCCAGTGCACTAGCAAGTAGGGACCACGCTTCTCGGTGAAACTACTTCCTTGTTAGGCTAATATGAACCCCGAGGCAGAGAGTTACATTGGCAGCTTTTTTCGGGAACCGGTTCCTTCTCGTTAGCTCAAGGCTTCACCCGCTCTGTTCTTAATCCGCTCGGTCCTCATTTTCACAAATAAACCACCCACTTTACAAGTTGCCTCCTTGTCTGTGATTTCACCTCACTTTTCACTTTTCCTCTCACAGCAATGCGGTAAAAGCGTCACTCCAGCGACGGGGCGGAACACGCAGCCCGGGTTCCTGCTACGGCACAGAGGCCACCCCAGGACGGGGCTCCCAAGCCCAGACGCCCGAAAAGAGCCCCAGTGGAGACGAACGCCACCTGCACGGGCAGGACGAGACAAGACGCCCGGGGACCCAGCTGCGGCCCGACGGCCATCCCACCACAGGGAGAGGACTGCGCTGCCCAGCACGAAGCTAGGCTGTGCAGACCCCAAAGCCCAGCACGTCGGTCCTCACGGGTCCCAAGCCGCCTCCCTTTCTCCTCTCAGGACACGGCTCACATACTCACCACCTGCAGCCTCCCTGTTTTCCAGCGTCCTCCAAAGACTACAGTTCCACCCCCATAGGTCGCAAAGTACAGAGCGGGTGCTCAAGCCGTGGACCCCAGAGCAGACAAAATGGAGGATGGGGATGGACTCAAAGATTGATGGGCTCAATTCGCAAGCTTACAGGCCCAACGGACTGCGCAAGCCCGCCCTCTTTTCTCCATCTCTGTGCCTGATTGGCCAGTCCTCAGTTTCTAATTGGACAGGGTGCAAGGCCCCTCCCTCAGACTCAAAATGACAGTAAATTGCACCAACCCACACTGAGCTACAGTCCCAGATTACTTTTGATTTTTGATCTCGATACAGGATCTGACTACATCGCTGAATTACCCAGACTGAGCTCAAACCTGCGATCCTCCTGCCTCGGCTTCTCAGGTGCTATTACTAGTCTGTGCCGCCGGGCCTGACTGCTTTTTGTTGTTCCGTTTTGCTTTCACTGTGATAGGGATCAAATCCCAATCTTGTAATTGAAATTGCAAGAGAAGACTTCGGCCGAGCTTGGTAGCGCAGACCTGCAGTCCATGCAGCTGCAGACCTGTGATCTTCCCCAGCTCCAAGCCACACCCACACACTGCCACCTCCCTTCCCACCCTTCTGACCAGGGCTCCTCACTTTTAGACATAGGAGCAGGTACAGAGTGCCTCCACCTTTCACTGCTGAGGACACGCCTTCGCGCTGAAGGAGGGAAGAGAGCCTGAGGGCTGCAAGGAGGGTGAGTGATGGGTTTTTGCCTTGTACACCCTGTGCTGTCCTGTACAGACCATGTTTCGGCGCAGGAGCAGAGCGTGGAGTCTGGGCAGCCGAGGTGGGGGCGGGCCTCCTTCTGCTCAGCACTCCCGGTGCCCGCTCCTCGCTGCCTCGGAGTCCTTCATTCAGATCTGCTTTTCTCCCACCCTCTCCTTTCCTTGGTTCCTTCTCCCAAACTGGCGTCATTCCGTCCCCAATACTCTACTCTCATAGGAGTTTTTTTTTTAATGTATGTTACAGGATAGGGATTTTTTCATATAAGAGCATTCAAATACTCAAGCCCCACTAATGAAACTGTCTCCCCAAAGCTCAGCCCAGGCCTACAGCAGGAAGTGTCCCTAGCCTGCATGCATATCCAAGAGGGCAAGACCCTCCAGTGGTGCTCAGGTGTCTCACAGTCACACAGCTTCCAGGGGGTAGGGACGGAGGAAGAGGACACAGGCCCACAGAACTGGCTGCCCAGGTTTACATATGTTAAGCCCTCCCTGGACTGTTGGTCATTTCCATTCCCAACCTGCATCACTGCAGGTGAGAGGGAAGTGACCTTTACCAAGAATATTTCAAAAATCATGTTTTCTCTAGCTACTAATTATTAAAATTTAAAAAAATAATTTACTCTGATGAAGAATCTATACTTGAATAAAAGAGTCATATCAATTGATAGTAATGTATAAAAGTAGTACAACTGAAAAATTGAACACTGCTTAACTTCCTTTTTTTGATGCTGGATATTGAATTAAGACCCCTGGCAATGTTAGGTGACAGCTCTGCCACCAGGCTATGTCTAGCACTGTGGTTGGAGATTTCATGATAGTAAGCAAATCAGAATTTTTTTAGATATGACATAAATACTGTGTTGTTATATTTTAAAATAAGAAATGGTTATAAGCAAGGGTATGATTTTTTTCAACCATTAAAATAAATAGCATTAAAATACTTTTATTTAATGTAAACCTTGGGGCTAATGCTATAGTTCAGTGGTTTAAAGTATTTGACTATCAAGCACAAGACCCTGCTTTTGATTCCTTAGCACTACATAGGCTGGGCATTGTGGTGCATGCCTGTAATACCAGTGCTCTGGAAGCTGAGGCAGGAAGATAGCAATGACTTCCGGGTCATCCTGGAGTACATAGTGAGTTCAGGACCAGCTTAGACTAAAGAGCAAGACCCTGTCTCAAAATAAATAAATAAAATCAATAAATCAATAAAGTAAACTTCACTTCCAATAAAGATCTTAAATTCAGATTTTATTTAAGTCTCAGAGTACTTTTGAATGATCTGCAGTCATTTCTCTCTTAGAATGAATCAGATGTAGTAGGAAAAAGAACTAACAGAAAACATTTGGAAGTGGTAAGCATTGGCATCTGTTGAGCTGTGATATTCTTTAAACACATATATACAAGGTACAGATGCTACTTCTACTCTTAGGTACGGGAGTTATCAAGATCTACGTTCAGTGGCAAAGACTATTTAATCATTAGAATATTATAATCTAAGATGTAAAAGCTTTCAAATGTAATGGCAAATATTTTATAATAAATTCTGTTTTCAAATATTTCATGATACTTGAACAAGTATGAGAAATTTATCTTATTTGTGATGTCTTTATATTACTCTGTGTTTAAAAACTGAAAAAGCATTTATGACAAATTTTAAGGCAGTGCTAGGGATCAAACCTTTGCTAGACAAACACTCTGCCAGTGAACTATAAGTATACATCTTATTATTTTTTTGCTGCTGTGACAAAATGCCTGACATTCATAACTTAAAGCTAGGAAAGTTTATTTTAGCTCATAGTTTCAGAAAGTTATAGTCCACTCATAGCTAGCCCCAGTGGAAGCACATGCAGGAAGTGGTTGTAGCCCCTTATGTCGTTGCAAACAGGAAGCCAAGTCAAATCCAAGAGAATGGGCCACAGTATCATTGCTACAGTTTGGATCTTGAGTGTCCCCCCTAAACCTCATATATTCGGAAATTAGTGCAGTTGGGAGGTAGGGACTGGATGGAATGGGTGGGTGCTTGGGGTTTGATCTGGAAGGATTGTATCAAATTGTTGAGATTGGGGGTTGCTCAGGACAGAGCTTTCAAGTGTGTGGTGTTAACTTGTGGGGCCAGGAAATGGGCACCTATGCTGGCTGTGATGGGGAGTAACTGGAAGCTTGAGCTGAGTAAAGAAAAGAAGAAACATGGTTACAGCTTCTTCCTGGTAAAGCTCTAGCTTTGCCTGAGTCTCCAGACACTAGCTTGTTCCTACTTCATTTGGTTTCTGTCTGCAATGGAATGACATATGGCCTCTGCTATATGCTCCCACCATCACCATGTACCCAGGGAGGAACTCTATGAGACCCTCTGAAACTATGAGCTAATTAAATCTTTCATCTCTTAAACTGTGGATGTGGGATATGACAAATAAGTAACTAAAACATACACTCTGCACCCTAGAAGTTATTTATTTAGTTGATCTCCTTAATATAAAAGTAAAAATAGGGAAGTTTTTGTAATTTAAATACGATCTATTTATTTATTTAACATCTATAATGTTGTAGAGATACATATGAACTGTAGGGCCTGGGGGAGAAAAGTAAAGGTAAGAAACCATAGAATTATCGCCAGGATGGCAGCGTAAATGGTGCCAGACAATCTTGTGGCTGTGCATGACAGACCAAAGGGTCTGAGGCTACAGCATCTCAAAGCCCAGGCATTTGGTTTTGGAAACCAGAATGGCACTGCAGTTACTAGGCTTGAGAGCTTAGGGACTACGGAGCTACTGTGGGCAAGTATGTCCAGTCAGCACTTGGATTACAAGTGACCCAAATGCCATGGGAGAATTTTCAGCTAGGATGGAAGCCTAGAAGATACCAGATAATCTTGTAGCTGTGTGTGATTGGAGGGGGGGGGGGTGCAGATAGAGTCCTTGGCTACAGCATGCAAAATCTGGGTGATTCAGTTGTAAAAACAAGGAGGGCCCTGTGGCAGCAAGGCTCAGAGTTTAACAACTGTAGACTGAAAGCTTAGTGGAATCTCAGCCAGGTGTCCCTTTAGGCAGGCCTGAGAGGCAGATATGAAGCACAGCCTGAGCTCTCCCAGGAAATACATTCCAGGGACTCCTTACAGGTCACAGTGAGAGAAGAGTACTAGCAGCAGAGAAGGGGAAAAGACTGTGCTCTCCTGAAAGATTTGAGCCCAATAAGAACAGGTCTCAAAAGCACAGGTCTCATCCTCTCACCCTCACAGAACAAGTGAAAGAAGTGAAGAAAGAGTCACCTGGGAACAGTCTGCTCAGGGGAAGGAAAGCATAAGGACCTTCAGACACAGAGCCATCATGGCCTGCTGCCAGGGTGGAATCCAGGGGGCTTTTTGTTCATCCCAACCTCATAGACCTACAAGAAACACTTTTGGAGTGGCACATCTTTGTAGACTGAGGCACAGGAAGAAAGGTAACTAGTTCTACCTTCTTCCTCAGTTGACAAGATTGAAGATCTTGCATATTGAGAAATCCCATCTTTGGTCTCACATCAATGGTTCTTTGTAGCTATATTGAACTTCCATTTTTACTGGTATTGATTTGTGGTTTGGGTGTAAAAAACAAAAATTTTCCTTTCTTTGTCTATTTGTTATTTGTTAATCTTTGCATTTCTTTGTTGTTATGGTTTGGTTCTAAAATGTTCTGCAAAAGTCTCACTCCTCACTTCACTTTGCTCTTGCTTCACTTGGTTTCTGTCTGCAATGTCTAGGCAGCTCTCCAGCCCATATTCTTCCACTGTTGCAGGCTGCTTATGAAAGGATTGTGTGAGACCTTCTGAAATTGTGAGCTAAATAAATCTTTCTTCCCTTATCTGTGGATATCAGGCATTTTGTCCCAGCACCAAAAAATGATAGTATAGAGTGTGTCTTTTCATGTTAAGTGTAGAATAATTGTAGTATAAAACTAGTTATTAGTTTCTGCCAATAATTTGTTAGAGATTATAATATTGTAGGTTTTCACTCATGTTATTGATGTGACGTGTGATATGCCAAAATTAGCCTACTCTCAATCCACATACAATACTTTTTCTCCATCACTGAAAAGTGGAGAAGATCAGGTAACCAGCAAAACATTGGTCACTGAGAAGGCCCCCCAAAATTAATAGATGAGTAAGCTAAAACTGGGCATAAATATTAAAATCTAAATGAACTCAAGTAAACTCCAAGGAAATAAATAATCTAACATAAGAATTTTCTATAGTAGAGAAAGAGCTCATTGACACCACATGATTCTACTACCCATAGCAATATGACTAAGGGGAAATGAGACAATAACTCATCTGTAGAAATGCCTGAGTCTCCAAAACTGGTAGAATGGGCCCTAAAGTAGTGGAACTTATATAGAAAAAAGTCAAAGAACACGTGGACCTAGTGGCCATTCAGCTGAAACAAGATATGATAAATGTAAAAGATGCTCAGTGAGTTCAAAGAGGATTTAATCAAACAAGCAACAGTCTTAATAGGTAGAAAGCTTAATGATTATAAAGAAGATACAAATAAAAAAAATAAGCAAGGCAATGCAAGAAAGGAAGGAGCATTTCAGCAGAAAAATAAGAAGACTGAAAGAATGCCAAGTTGGATTCCAGGATATGAAAAAACTCATTTGAAGACATGGTAAATCAAAACATAATGAGGACAGATTATCAGATCATGAAGATAAGGTTGGTGAGTTGAACTATATGATCAATGACGACCAAAAAACAAAGACAAGAAAATCACTGGATGCAGCAGCTGATGGATGACTCAATGAGAAACAACCTCAGAATTATGGGAATGCAAGGGAAAAAGAAAAACAGCGGCAATGGTATAAAGAATATGTTCAACAAAATTATAGCAGGAAATTTCCCAAATGTAGAAACAGAAATGACCATTGAGCTACTTCAGACATATAGAACACCAAATAACCTTAACCAGAAAAGAGCCTTTCTACAACACATCATAATCAAAATCCTTGACACCCATCATGAAGAGGGAATACTGAAATCTGCAAGATAAAGAAAAAGTAACTTCCAAAGACAAACTAATCAGAATAACTGCAGATTTCTTATCACAAATCTTAAGGGCCAGGAGGTCATGGAATGAAATTATTCTAGTGCTACAAAAAAAGTAGGTGCCAATCCAGAATGTTATACCCAGAAAAGTTATTCTTCATAATTGAGGGAAAAGTAATAATTTTCCATGATAACAAAAACCTGCAGAAACTTGTGATCTCTAGACCAGTACTACAGAAAATACTGTAAGGAATCTTAGACAAAGATAAGTACACTAACAGCACAAAAGACCCCTCTCTTAGTTACCTTCTCATTTCAGGAACAGAATACCTGGTATCTACAACTTTAGGGAGGAAAAATTTATTTTAGCTCACAGTTTAAGAATATCACAGTACATTCACAGGCAGGTGACTGAAAAATGGTACAACCACATGGTTGGGCGGGAGCTGGAGATAGAGCTCCTTACAGCATGACAGAACACAGCAAGTCTGGGAGGAATGGTAGAACCAGCCCCCCACCCCAGGTCAGACCCCAGATACCCACTCCTTCCAGCTAGGCCCCATCAAAAGTACACAGTATCCATAGGTACATGATGCTTTGGGGGGGACACTTCAGATCCAAATCACAACAATCCCAGAGAAAAGGAAACAACAGAAAGAGGGAAACAAACAAACAAACAAACAAAAACCCAACACTGAAGCCTCATAATTATGACAGAATATAGCAAATATATCAATATAATAATGGTAGAGTCTCAACTCTTCTACCAAAAACACAGACTATTGTTAGTTGTGCTGCTATCAACATGGCTGAAATGTGGAAGACACCAAAATATCCATCAACAGACCAATGGATACATAAACTGTGGTATTTATATGTGGGGTGATATCTAAGATGGCGCCCGCTGGAAAAGCCACCTCAGGTGTTTACCAAGGTAGATGATTGAGCCAAGCCGTTTCTGCCCTCATGGACTGCACATGATCCCAATATTATTGTTGCGAGTGCCCGGCGCCTGTCTGCATGGACATCTCGCTGATTGGCTTGACACCCGCCTACGTAGACACCACATCAAATCGTCTGCTCTCCCCTCCTTGCCATGATCTCCCTCTACCCTATATAAGCTTCTGTACTTCCTGAATAAAGTGAGTTTCTGCTTCGACAGACTCCCAGCTGGGTCTGGTACTCTTGGGACGAGGGAGCCCAGCTGCTCCCTCACCTTTCCTCTTCCCCAGCCCTTATGTGGTGGCAAAATCCCCACATTTATAAATAATGGAATACTCTCATCTATAAAGACAGATAGGTTGGAGGCTTTTGTAGGTAAATGAAGGCAACTGAGGACCTTCATGCTTAGTGAAGTGAGTCAGAAGCAGGAGGTGAAATATCAAATGGTTTCTCTAATATGAGAAACCCAGATCACAATCATCTCATGGAACTCAATGTGGGAAATAATGGGAACTCGGAGGTCAGTCAGGTGGGGAAGGGTCAAAAGGAGAGAAGGAAAGTATTTGTAACTTTGCCATGATATGTATGTGCACAAAATGCTCAAGATCACTGTAAACTCTAAGTTTTGCACTTATACATATCAATAAAAGGGGAAAAAATATCACAGACTGTCAGATTGAAACAAAGACAAAAACCAACTATTTGATGCTTGCAGGAGATACATTTGACTCTTGAAGAAACACATAAGACAGAAAATAAAAGGATGAAAATTAATAATTTATGCATCTGGACCCACAAAAAAAGCATGGATAGCTATACATTGGCAGATATGGAGGATTTCAAGCCAAAACACATCAGAAGAGACAAGGTTGGTCATTATATACTTTTTAAGGGAATAATCCAACAGGAAGAAGTCATAATTATCACTACATACCCTTCCCAACATCAGGGCACTCTGTTTCATAAAACAAAAAACTACTACATAAAAGGACAAATAGTCCTCAATAAAATTACAGTAGGGGACTTCGTTATTCCACTGTCAAAGATGGAGACATCAACTAGGAAAAAAAATCAACAAAGAAATATTAGAGTTAAGCTACACTATGGAAAATTTACTTAACTGATAGTTACAGAATTTTCCATCTAACATCAACAGAATACATTTTTTCCCTCAGCAGCACATAGTACATTTTTCCAAATAGACCATATTATAGGGTACTGGGCATGTTTAAGTAAACACAAAATAACTTTAATAATTACTTGTATCCTTTGTAATCATAGTGGAATAAAACTAGAAATCAATAGCAAAAGAAACTACAAAAACTATACAAATACATGGAGACTAAACAATATATTATTGAACAAACAATGGGTCACAGAAAAAAAATCAAAAACCTCCTAGAGTCAAATAACAATGAAAGCACATCATACCAGAACCAATGAGACACAAAGAAAGCAGTATTAATAGGAAACTTACAGCTATGAATCTATACATTAAAAATAGATAAATAATTCCAAATCTCAAATAAATAATTTAATAATACATCTCAAGGCCCTAGAAAAACAAGAACAATCTAAATCTAAAAGTAGCTGGGCATGGTGGTATATGACTCACAGTCAGGAGGTTGAGGCAGAAGGATTACTGTTAGTTTGAAGCCAGCCTAGGTAACATAGTAAGTTCAGAACCAGCTTGGACCACAGAGTGAGACCCTGTCACAAAACAGAAAAACCCAAAAGTAGTAGAATAAATTATAAGGAACAAAGCAGATATTAATGAAATTGAAACAAAAAATAAAAAGATCAATGAATCAGAGTTGGTTCTCAAAAAACAAATAAGTTTGATAAACCTCTAGCCCAACTTCTAGCCAAAAGAACGAAAGAAAAATCTGCATCAATACAATTAGAAATCAAGAAGATGAAATCACAATAGACACTGCTGAAATTCAGAGGATTATAAGGAACTATTTTGAAAACTTATCTGGTTGAAGAATTTTGAGTAGATAAATTCCTAGACACAACCAAGAAGCCCTAAAAACCCTGAGTAGAACAATAACAAGTATTGAAATTGAGGCAATAATAAATTCTCTAAATGCAAAGAAAAGTCAAGGAACAGATAGATTAAATAGAATTTTACTCATTGTTCAGAAAAGAGTGATCACTAATACTTCTCAAACTTTGCATGCAACTGAAAGAAAAGGAACATTGCCCACTCTCTTTTATAGGCTACCATTACCCTGATACAGAAACCAGTCAAAGACTCAACAAGGAAAGAAAAGTGTAGGCCAATTTCCTTAATGAGCATAGATACAAAACCCCTCAATATTTGTAAGCAGAATTCAACAAATCATAATAAGTTCATATACCATGATCAAGTTGACTTCATCTCAAGGATACAAGGATGGTTCAACATACTTAAGCCAATTAATGTAATGCAACACATAAACAAAAGCAAGAAGAAAAGTGACATAATATCTCCACAGATGCAGAAAAAGCTTTTTGACAAAGTACAATATCCATTCATGATTTTTAAAAAGTCTCATAATTTAATCTCTGCTAACCTCCTTTCAAAAGCCATTCTAGGGTAATCTGTAGTGGCTGCACAATTACCCATGTTTTTACTTTAATATATGATAAGGTTTATTGCTTCAATATGAAGTGTTAAGTCCTTTTATTATATACATATGTATATATATATATATATGCATATATTTATATTTATATATACGTGAATTCCAAATCCTGTAACACATTAGAAATGGATAGTTTGGGGAATCAATGACCATATTTGAGTAAGACTAACAAATAGATACAGCTGCTTTCACAAAAATTCATAAATAATAAAATATAGTGATCTTTTTGTCTGTTATGATTTCTGTTATTTTAATGCAACAAAGCACAAATGACATATTTCAAATAAACAACATAAAGAAACCCTGAGGAAAATAGGTATAGAAAGACCTTACCTCAAGATGATAAAAGCCATTTATGTCAAACCTACCTCCAACATTATACTAAATGGGGAATATTTGAAAACATTTCCAATTAAGTCAGCAACACAACATGGCTGTCTACTTTCACCACTCCTATTCATTATAGTACTTGAAAACATAACTAGTGAAAGCAGGCAACAGAATGAAATAAATAAAATACATACAGGAAAGGAAGGAGTTAAGCTAGCCATATTTGCAGATGACATGATTCTATACATAGCAGACCTAAAAACTCCACTAAAAGACACTTAAACAAATTCACCCAAGCTGCAGAAAGCAATATTAAAATAACCAACTTAATAGTACTCCTCTACACAATGAACTCACTGTGAAAAAGCTGAGAACAATCCCATTCTCAATAGCCTTTCAGAAAATTAAATACCTAGGAATAAACCTAACTAATGTGAAGGACCTCTACAATGAAAACTATATTATATTGAAAAAAATAAGAAATTAAAGAGGACTTTAGAAAATGGACAGTTTCTATTCCCAGGTAGGCTGAACTAAGATTGTCAAAATGGTCATATTGTCAAAACTGACATACAGATTCAATGCAATTCCTATCAAAATATCAACTACATTTTTTACACAGAACTGGAAAAAACAATCCTAAAATTCATACAAAACTAAAAGAGACCCAGAATAACCAAAATAATTTTGAGAAACAAGAAAAAGCAGATGTCGTGATTTTGGACATCAAAAAAAAACAGTAATAAAAATGATATGGTAATCGCACAAAGACAGGTCCACCAATGGAACACAACTGAGGATGCAGAGACAACTTTATGTACTGTCAGTCATCTGAGCTTCAACAAAGGGACCAAAAACACACACTGGAGAAAGGATAGTCTCTTCAATCAATGATGTTGGGATAACTGGCTATACCCATGCAGAAGAATGTATCTGGAACCACACCTTTCATCATGTACTAAAATCAAATTAAAATCGGTCAAAAACCTATATTAAAATGGAAACACTGGACCTCCTGGAGGACAGAACAGGTCAACTTTTGAAGACTTAGACCTTCTCAATGTAACACCTGGTGCAAAAAAAAAAAAAAAAAAAAAAAAAAAAAAAAAAAAAAAAAAAAAAAAAAAAAAACCCAAGAGTTAACAACTGGGACTATATCAAATTAAAATGCTTCTACATGGCAAAGGAAGTAACAGAGTGAAGAGAGAACCAACAGAATGGGAAAAAAATTTACCATCTATACTTCAGAGATGGGACTAATAACTAGGCTATACAAAGAACTGAAGAGAAATAGATTCTTCAACATTAAAGACACATTTCAAGATGAGCAATTAAATGTATAGACAGTTCTCAGAAGTACAAATGGCCAACAAATAACATGAAAAAATCTTCAGCCCCTATAGCCATTAGAAAAATAAAAATCTAAACAACACTGAGATACCCTCTATTGTGGTTTGGATTTGGAATGTCCCCCAAAAATCTCATGTATTTGAATGTTATAGATTGTCTATGGAACTGTGTGCTGCTGGGAGGTTGAGGCCTTGTCTGGAGAGGTGGATTATAGGCATGTAAATTGCATTACAAGCATATAAATTGGATTATAGGCATGTAGTGGGGGTTTACCACACCTTCCACACCTGGATCCAGGAGGGGCTGATCATTGGGATGTATATAAGCTACTTCCTGCCTTCCAAATGATATAATTAGGCATGAGTCCAAATTTAGAAATAAACAAAGTGGCTGTATAGAACAGCTGATGGATGATTCAAAGAGAGCCAATCTCAGAATTATGGATGTGGGAGAAAAATCAGAAGACAGCAACAAAGGCATAAAGAAATTATTCACTGCAATAATGCAAGAAAATTTCTCTAATCTAGAAAAAGAAATTAATTTTCATATACATGAAGCTCATAGAACACCAAATAACCTCAACCAGCAATGAGACTCACCTTAACGTATTATAATCAAAACCTCAGAATTACAGCATAAAGATAGAATATTAAAAGCAGCAATAGACAAACAGACATTATTTTACCAATGCAAACCTACCTGAATTACTGCAGATTTCTCAAGGCAAAATTTAAAGGTTAGGAGAGACTGGAGCAAGATCTTTCAAGCTTTAAAAGACAGCAAGTGTCAACTCAGGTTGTTATATCCGGCAAAATTATCCCTGAAAATTGAAGAAGTAAAAAGTTTTCATGACCAAGAATCCATTAGGAAACTTGTAACCAGTAGCCCAGCATTGCAGAAAATACTTGGAGAATTTTTGAGAGAAGCACAGAGACAAGCAGCACCCAAAAATCATAGAGGAAAGGAAAACCTAAAGAGAAAGTGCAACAAACAATTAGATTGGTATTTGAATTATTTGATTGATATCCGTCTAAAACAGTACCAACTGTCCCGTAAAAATCTGTGAATCTTTTTCCATAATTATTATTTTCAATAGCATATACATTTACAAAACATAATAATTATATTCAACATGGGAAATTGGTATAAAATCTTTCAAAATATGTATATGTGTGTATGAAATTAGGGATGGATAGGTAGGTAAAAGGATAAACCAAATCTGGAAAAATGTTAATAGTAAATTGTCTGGACCCGCCGGACAGTTCAACGAGGACCTGCGAGGGGGGTGGTGAGGATGAGAAGGGACAAGAGACACAAAGGAGGGAGACAAGACAGGCTTTCTGATCAAGTCTCAACTTTATTTTTCAGAGGCAGGCTTTTTATAGGGTTCAAAAGCTCAGGGCATATTTCTGTTGCCACGGGACTTTTCACAGCAGCTGTTTGTGCAAGCTCCAGTCAAGTCACAATAACCTCAAAACATTCTGTTAAGCTACAAGGCAGATAAGGAGGTACATAACATTTTGCTATTTGCACTCTTTCATGGCCAAGCTGGGTGTAAACTTGGGTTAGGCACAGACAAGGGAAGGAGGGGGCTCGGTTTTTGGGAACAGGGGGTTACTGGGCAAGAAGCTTTCTCCTTCAGGCCCACGGACAGAGCAGGCCGACCCAGACACGTCAGACATCGTGGATCAAGTTAAACAGATGGTTCCCCACTGTAAACAATGAATAACAATTTATGAAAGTTAAAAAATCTGAAATAACTAAGCGTGCCACACTATCTATTGCTTTAACTGTAGTATACATATCTGATACTGATTTAAGTTCATTTAATATAGCAAATTGATATAGACTTAAGCTTGTTTAATGAAGTAATTCACTTAAGTGATATTGAATGTAAGTTTTTCCTCTTTGAGAAAGGCAGAGAGACAAGCAGCACCAAAATATATGGAAGAAAGGAAACATCTAATGATAAAGTGTAACAAAAAATAGATTGCTATTTGAATCATTTGATTATTATACTTCTTAAACAGTACCAGCTGTTTTATAAAATCTGTGAAATTTCCCCATATAATTCTTATTTGTAATAGTATATTAGTCTGCAAAACAGAATAATTACGTTCAACATGGGGAACTGGTATAAAATCTTTAAAAATATGTATGCATGAATTTATGTATGGATAAGCAGATAAAAGAATAAACAAAATCCGGCAAAATGTTAATAATTAGTGAAATGTGAGTAAGTCATGAAAGTTAAAAAATTCTGAAACAACTAAGTATGCCAACGTACTTGTTGCTTTAAATGTACTTATGTAATAAAGATTTAAGTTCAAAAAGGCAATGGTAAGCAAAGACAAAAGAGAACACTTGGGTAAATTAAGCTAAGCATGGACTACAGATCAGATCTGGGAACACAGCCCAGTGGAGAGCACTTGCCTAGCATGTTTTCAGTTAGCATCACACACTGCACAAAATAACACTAAGCCAAGTAAGAAAGCAGAACAGCCTGACTATCTCCCAGCCATCCTGATGCACTGATTTTCCTAGCTACTCATATGTGTGCACCACTCCTAGGACATTTATTATCGGCTGAATAGAAGTGCTAGGGCAAGTTCCTAAATGCCATTTTTCTTTGTTGGTTTTCTCTTGCTTATTCTGCCTA
The DNA here is from genome assembly GCA_004027205.1 of Ctenodactylus gundi. Classification (NCBI taxonomy): domain Eukaryota; kingdom Metazoa; phylum Chordata; class Mammalia; order Rodentia; family Ctenodactylidae; genus Ctenodactylus; species Ctenodactylus gundi. The sequence continues at coordinate 9,896 of PVKB01003888.1, read as the reverse complement.
ATGAAATTTATGATAATTTTCAGATCATGCGGCCTCTTATTTGTTCACATGGTATGTCTCATAATTATTTCAGGATTCTGAATGCCCTTTTGTAGTTTCCCATATAGGTTTTATTTCTTTTCTCTCTTTTTTTTATGGGCAAGGAATTGAACCAAAAGCCTTGTCCATGGAAGAGACACTATCACTGAGTTATATAGCCATTTTAGTTTATTTAGGGACAGGATCTTTGTAAACTGCTAAGGCTGGACTTGAATTTGTGATCCTCCTGCTTCAGCCTCCTAAGTAGCTGGGATTATGTGCCAATATATTACTTGTTAAGTCATTTTTAGTATTTTATGCTTTTGTTGATAATGTTAATTATCTCCATAATTTTCAACTTTTTTTTGAGGCAGAGTCTCACTCTGATCCAAACTGAACTGTACATAGCCCACGGTTGGCCTCAAACACATGGCAATTTTCCTGCCTCGGCCTCCCTACAGTGCTGAGGTTATAGGTGGGTGCCACTATACCCAATTTATGTGGTGCTGAGGAATCAACCCAAACCTTGAACTTATTAGGCAGGCACTTTAACTGCTCAACAGCCCCATTTAATGTAGCAATTCAATATAGACTTAAATTCATTTGTTAGAGCAATTCACTTATTCAGTTTTTGATGTAAGTTTACCCTAAGAAAACTGATTGATGTAATGATACCTTTTTGAATGTATAAACATTTACCTTTCGGTTCTCAGCTAAGGCATCTGAAATTTAACTTCACTCTTTTCCTTTCTCACATTTTCACCAAAACCCAACAAAACCCAAATCAAAGAAATGAATATCAAAAAAAATCATATATCAGAATATCAAATAATTGGGTTCCCCCACCCCTGTATTATTTGGATATAAACATCCTACGGTTGCCTGGGCAATCCTGATGCCCTCAATTTTTTATTCTTCAAAAAAGTCTCTTGAACTCAAACAGAAACCAGGAGAATGACCCAGGAGGGCGACCCAGGAGAATGGCTGGCTTCAGCTCTCTGGGAGCTTGTCTAGATGTACCTGTAGACTGAGTATGCTTTGCCTTTGTGCCTAAGCTGCATGATGATCATTACCATCACTTTAGCCAGGTGAGGTGGCACACAAATATAGAGTAACGGCACAAAACTAACATAATTACCGGATAGTTCAGACTTGAAGCAGCTTTGTACACCAGAACAGCCAACTGAACAGTGATAACTGCAGTCACTAATCTCACAGCTGTGATACTCACCTGTTAAAAAAAATATCTTCCATTGTCTAGCCCTGCTGCTAGGAGTTCAGAACACAGGTTTCCCAGATAAGGCCCACGTCAGGCTTTGGCTTGGTATGACAGATGGCTGCCATCTAGTGGACAAGCCTCTGCATAGGGTGTCACACTGCCCTAAAGGTTATTTCAAAAAGGGATCAGCAGCCTTTTTTCCCCACTCTTTTCTCCTCTCTCTGCCTCTTGCGCCCGTTTCTTCCTAGGCACTGCTTAAGGGTGACCCCCAAAGCCCTGCTGTGCTCTTCTAAGCTTTCTTTTACTCTAAAAGGTTCAGCTTGGGCTTTTTTCCCCCTTCTTTTTAAAATGACTCCTGTTTACGTCACTGCCTGAGATGGTTGTTGAGCTCTGTTTCTGATCTGGAATCCCAGGGCCATTTCTAGGGGGAGGGCATGCTGCATTTGTAGTACAGACACATGCGGGTTCATTTTTTGGAGGCTGGGGCCGTCAGCTGCTGACAAGTCCCACTTCTCCAGATCTGCGCTGACCTCAGGCTGAGGTTCTGGCTCCAGACTGTCCTCCGTCTAATCTGTGGATGTCGGCAGCTCGGGGCCGCGCCAAGTTGGCTGCTTTTTTCCTCCTCTTCCAATGTGACTTCAAGGTTTCTGATCCGCCCTCAGGCTCCTGTCCGTTGTTGGGGTGCTCCGTCCTCTCCCAGCTCTGTCAGATGTCCTGTGCCCATGTGAGCTTTTCTCTGTCCGAAGCTGCCTGCGGCTCCAGCCATTTTCTGTTGACCTGCAGTAACTTCCTGGGCTGCTGGAATTTTTTTTTCTCTGCTTTCGATGATTGTCTTAGTTACTTTTTTGTTGCTGTGACTTAAGACCTGACACCCACAAATTTAGGAAAGGAAAGGTTTATTTTAGCTCACAATTTCAGAAGGTCACAGTCCATTCAGGGGCAGCCGGCAACAACCAAAGTACATGGCAGAGGCAGAGGCAGCTTCTCAGGGCATCACAGACAGGCAGGCAAGTTGAGACTAGTCCCAGTCCCAGTCACAATCCTAGTCCTCATACTCCAAGGAAGGCAGTTTATGTATCCTTCCAGGTCTCCAGTGATTAGCCCCTCCTGCAACTCGGTGTGGAAGGTGTGGCCACTATACACTATTAATCTTAACTTACACGCTTTTAATCCTAACTTAACTGTAATCCACCCCTCCAGACTAGACCCCAATCCACGAATATCACATGGTTCCTTAGACAATACATAACATTAAAATACAAGAGACTTTTGGGGGACACTCCAGATCCTAACCATAACAATGATCCTTTGGAATTTCTGACCTTCCCCTGGCCTCCTTTCAGTTGTTGGAGTACTCCTCTCTTTCCTACCTACACTGAACACACTAGTTCTAACTAAATTCTTAACTTTTTAAGTGGGTCAATGAGGAGACATTGTGCAGCTCTGTTACTTAGCTGCCATCTTGCTGCTATGGATTTTCTGTATTAGTTTTGCAACCTGCAGTTTTGCTAAATTTTCTAATTTTAAGAGTTTCATGATAGAGTTTTTGGAGTATTCAGTGGAGACAATCATTTTGACTTCTTCCTTTCTGATATGCATTCCCTTTATTTTACTCTCTTTTTTCATTTCCCCCCATTTTATTGATATGTATAAGTGTAAAATTTAAGGTTTACAATGAAGTTGAGCATTTTGTGCACGTACGTTTCATGTCAAGGTCACAAGGATTTTCCCACAGTCCTTTTGTCCCTCCCCCAACCCACCCCTCCCTCATTCCCCACTCCACACCCCTGTTTCACATTGTTTTTCATTTTAAGTTCCATAAGAGTTGTGATCTGGGTCTCTAATATTAGACCATTCAATGTTTCACCTTATGCATCTGACTTACTTCACTAAGCATGATGTTCTCAAGTTTCTTCCATTTGCCTACAAAAGCCTCCAAGCTGTTGGACTTTATAGATGCATAGTATTCCATTGTGTATAAACACCACAGTTGTGTATCCATTGGTCTGTTGATGGGTATTTTGGTGACTTCCATATTTTAGCTATTTTTAGTTGTACTGCTATAAACACGGGTGTACATATGTCTCTGTTACGTGTTGTTTTGGCCTCTTTTGGATATATTTGCAGGAGGGCTGTTGCTGGATCAAAGGGGATATTTATTTCTAGTCTTTGGAGAGATCTCCAGACTGCTTTCCAAAGTGGTTGTACGAATTTACATTCCCACCAGCAGTGCAGGAGGGTTCCTTTCTCCCCACAGCCTCGTCAGCACTGATTACTATTTGACTTGTTGATATAGGCCATTTTCTCTGGAGTGAGATGGTATCTTAGCATTGTTTCGATTTGCATCTCTCTTATGGCTAGAGATGTTGAACATCTTTTCATGTATCTATTGACCACTTGTACTTCTTCATGAGTGAACTGTCTCTTCATTTCATTTGCCCATTTTTCAATAGGATCCTTCATTTTGGTAGGCTTATTTTTCTTCAGCTCTCCGTATATTCTAGTTATAAGCTTCTTATCTGAGATGTTGGTGGTAAATATTTTTTCCCACTCTGTTGCTTCTCTTTTTACAATATTAATAGTTTCCTTTGCTGTGAAGAAACTTTACAATTTGACAAGATCCCATTTGTTGGTAATGGGGATAATTTCTTTTACTCCTGGTGTCTTGTCAAGAAAGTCTTTGCCTACCCCTATGTCTTTCAGAAATTTGCCTAATTTGTCTTCTCGAAGGTGTATTGTTTCATTTTTAATGTCTAGGTTTTTGATCCACTTTGATTTGATTTTGGGGCATGGTGACAGGTGTGTGGCTACATTCGTTCTTCCACATGTGGATGTCCAGTTTTCCCAGCACCATTTGTTGAACAGGCTGTCCTTTTTCCATTGTATGCATATGGCCCCTTTGTCAAAGATTAAGTAATTGAGGATATTTGGGTTTGTCTCTGCATCTTCAGTTCTGTTCCACTGGTCTATCTGTCTATTTTTGTGCCAGTACCAAATTGTTTTTGCAACTATGGCTTTATAGTATAGCCTGATGTCTGGAACTGTAATGCCTCCTGTTTTGGTCTTGTTGCTCAGGATTGCTTTGGCTATTCTGGGTCTCTTTTGGTTCCCTATGAATTTAAGAATTGGTGTTTCAAGTTCTTTGAGGAAACTTGAAGGTATTTTGATTGGAACTGCATTGAATCTATATATCAGTTTCGGTAGTATAGTCATTTTGACTATATTTATTTTGCCCATCCAAGAGTAGAGGATAACTTTCCATTTTCTAGTGTCTCCTATAACTTCTTTTTCAAACGTAATGTAGTTTTCTTTATATAGGCCTTTCACTTCCTTGGTTAGGTATACACCTAGGTATTTAATATTTTGCTGAACTATTGAGAATAAAATTATTTTTCTGAGTTCTTGCTCAATAAGTTCATTTTTAGTATAGAGAAAAGCTATTGATTTTTTAAGTGTTAGTTTTGTAACCTGTGACTTGGCTAAATTTTTTTTATTATTTCTAGGAGTTCCATAGTGGACTTTTTAGGGTCTTCCACGTAGATAATCATATCATTTGCAGATAAGGAGAGTTTGACTTCCTCCTTTCCAATGCAGATTCCCTTTATTTCATTTTCTTGTCTGATTGCTTTGGCCGGTGTTTCAAGAACTATTTTGAATAGAAGTGGTGAGAGTGGGCATCTTTGTGTTGTTCCTGATTTGAGAGGGAACAATTTCACTTTTTCTCCATTTACTATCATATTTGCAGTAGGTTTAGAATATATGGCTTCTATGAGTTTTAGGTAGGGCCCTTCTACACCTATTTTTCTCAGTGTTTTATCATGTAGGGGTGCTGGATTTTGTCAAAGGCTTTCTCTGCGTCAATAGGGATGATCATGTGGTTTTTGTTTTCGATTTTGTTGATATGGTGTGTTACATTGATTGATTTACATATGTTGAACCAGCCTTGCATCTCAGGGATGAAGCTCACTTGATCATGGTGTGTGATTTTTCTGATTACTTGTTGGATTCTGTTTGTCAGAATCTTATTGAAGGTTTTTGCATCTATATTCATTAAAGATATTGGTCTGTAATTTTTTTTCCTGGTTAAGTCTTTGTCTGGTTTTGGGACTGGTGTGATGCTAGCCTCGTGAAATGATTTTGGTAGCATTCCTTCACATTCTACTTTATGAAATAGTTTGAGGAGGATTGGAGTAAGTTCTTCCTTAAAGTACAGAAAAAAATTCTGCTGTGAATCCATCTGGGCCTGAACTTTTGTTCGTAGGTAGAGCTTTCATTACTGCTTCAATTTCTGTGTGTGTGATGGGGTTGTTCAAGATTTTTACATCTTCCTCCTTTAATTTTGGTATTTTATATGTATCTAGTAAGTCATCCATTTCTTCCCAGTTCTCAAATTTGTTAGAATATAGGTGTTCAACGTAATTTCTTATAATATTCTGGATTTCTGCAGAGTCTGTTGTAACTTCACCCTTTCCATTTCTAAGTGTGGTAATCTGTGCCTTTTTTTTCCTTTTCTTGATGAGATTGGCAAGAGGTTTGTTGATTTTATTAATTCTTTCGAAGAACCAGCTCTTTGACTCATTGATCATTTTCATTGTCTTTTTAATTTCAATCTCATTTATTTCATATGTGATCTTTATAATTTCTTCTCTTCTACTGCCTCTTCTACTGGGGAAAATTGTTCTTGTTTCCCTAGGTCCTTAAAGTGCATCATTAGCGAATTTATTTGTGACTTTTTTATTCTTTTGAGGTGTGCATTTATTGCTATAAATTTCCTCTAAGGACTGCTTTCATTGTGTCCCACAGATTTTGATATGATATATTTCCGTCATCATTTAACTCTATGGAGTTTTTGATTTACCCCCTGATTTCTTCCATGATCCATTGTTTGGTCAGTAGTAAGTTGTTAAGTCTCCATGTGTTTGTGTATTTTCTTCTGTTTCTGCTGCTGTTAAGTTCCAGTCTTATTCTACTATGGTCTGAGAGTATGCAGGGCACTATTTCTATCCCTTCATACTTGTTTAAGCATGACTTATGTCCTAGGACATGGTCTATTTTAGAAAATGTTCCATGTGCTACTGAGAAGAATGGGTATTCAGTTGATGTTGGGTGGAAAACTCTGTAAACGTCTGTTATGTCCAAGTTTTCTATAGCATCTTTCTGCAGTTGTATATCTTTGTGAATTTTTTGTTTGGTTGATCCATTTGTGCTAGTGGCGTATTAAGGTCCCCTACTATAATTGTGTTGAGGCCTATGTGTTCTTTCAAATCTAGTACTTTTTGGTTCACATAATTGGGTGCTCCAGAGTTGGGTTAATATATATTGATAATCGTGATTTCTTCCTGTTCTAATGTTGCTTTAACCACTATGTAGTGTCCATCTTTTTCTCTCTTCACCTGTTTCCTTTTGAAATCAGATGAGTCTGAGATTGATATAGCTACTCCTGTTTGTTTTCTGGGACCTGTTGAGTGAAATACTGAATTTCAGCCTTTTATTTTCAGTCTATGAGTTTCCTTGTGGGTGAAGTGTGTCTCTTTTAGGCAGCAAATTGTGGGTTTCTGTTTTTTGATCCAGTCAGCTAGTCTATGTCTTTTGATAGGTGAGTTCAGGCCATTCACGTTTAGGGTAATTATTGAGGTATGTTTGGTATGTCCTGCCAACATTGTAGTTTTTCCCTGTTGTTTACTGGCTTTACTTTTTTCTCAGCTCATTCTCCTCTGGCTTTTGTCTCTTTTTCTTTTTCTCTGGGGTCTCTTATGTCGTTGGCTTCTCTTTCGCTATCCAAGTTTCCTTTGAGAATTCTCTGCAGTGATGGCTTAGTGGCTGCAAGTTTCTTTAAACTTTCTATATCATGGAGGATTTTGATTTCTCCCTCTAGTTTAATAGATAGTTTTGCTGGATATAGTAGTCTTGGTTGAATTTTGTGTTCTTTTAATGTTTGAGTGATATTTCTCCATGATCTCCTGGCTTTTAGAGTCTGCATTGAGAAGTCTGCTGTTGTCCTGATGGGCTTACTGTTGTAGGTCACCTTCTGCTTTTCAATTACTGCTTTTAGTATTCCCTCTTTGTGTTGGGTTTCTAGTACTTTAATTATGATGTGTCGGGATGAGGTTCTCTTCTGATCAATATTGTTTGGTGTTCTATATGCCCGCAGTAGGGGCTTCTGGTCAAGATGATGAATGAGTAACAGCACTGCACTATGTCTCCACATCAACTCATTTAAAAAGTCAAGAAGTTAGTTAGAAAAAGTGTGTTTGGTGTAGCTAGAAAAGAAAGGAGCATCCCCCAAAACTGAAAGGTGACTAGCAGGAGGCCAGAAAGAAGGATCATCGAAACCAGAGTGTAAAAAAAAAATCCCTGCATTCCAGAAAGCCACTGCAGGCAGCTGCAAAAGGCTTCCAGAGGAAAGCTTGCGGGGACCTGAACATCTGGCTGAACAGAGCTGGGAGAAGATGGAGCACACAATCATGGGAGAGGAGGCTATGCTTGGGTCAGTAATCCTGAAGTAACATCCGAAGAGGAAAGAAGCAGCTAACTCAGCGCAGACCCGAGCTGCCGGCACCCACAGATCACAAACAAGGTCTGGAGGCCAGAACCTCAGCCCAAGGTAATTGTGAATCCGGATAAGTGGGAATTAGTGGCAGCAGGCGGCCCCAGCCTCAGAAGCACCAACCTGCGAGTGTGTGTACTACAAACTCAGAGTGCTCTCACCCTAGAAAAGGCCCCGTGATCCCAGATCTGAAACAGGGCTCAACAGCCATTGCAGGCAGTGACATCAGCAGGAGCCAATTTCTTTCCTGCACACCGGAGAGAGAGGTAGCAGAACCATGGGGAAACAAATCTTATACAAAAAGATCTGACTCCACAGGGGAGGGTGCAAGGGGTACTGAAACTGCAGAACCCAAAGAACCCAAGGAAGAAATGGGCAAGAAGGATGGTTACTTATGGGCTCAGATAGTCAGTGAATTAAAGCAAGAATTAAAGCAGGAATTAAATCAGGAAGCAAAGCAGGAAATAAAACAGACAGCGCAAGAGCTACAACAACACTTAGCTAGGCAAAAAGCAAGCCTTGGAAGGAAATTAGAGGAGACCAAAGAAGAAATGGGGAAGTGCAGTTACAAATCTACAAAAAGACCTGAAACCCCAGGAGATGATATCAGGGTAAATAAAGATGAATATGGCAAAAATGATGGCAACTTCTGGGCCCAGAATTTCTGTGAATTAAAGCAGGAAATAAAGCAGGAAATAAAACAGAAAGCACAAGAGCTATACCAACACATAGCTAAGCTAAAAGCAAGCCCTGAAAAGCAACTAGAGGAGACCAGAGAAGAAATAAACCAGAAGATAATGAAGACAAAAGAAGAAATTAGAGGAGAACACAACAGAGATATAGAAAAACTGAATGCAGATATTCAGGAAATGAAAAACACGCAGGTAATAATAAGCAACCACTTTAAACAACTTCAGAATAGAATGCCAGACCTAGAAAATAAAGTGACTGAGCTGCAACATACAGGCCATGAAGAACACAAAGTAAATAAAGAAAGTGAATCATTACAATGGCTGATAAATGAGTCAAGGAGAAATAACCTCAGAATTATGGGAATTGAAAGGACTGAGGACAAAACAAAAGGCTTAAAGGACATGTTTAGTGAAATAATGGAAGAAAATTTCCCAAATCTAAGAAAAGAAATGAATATGGAACTATTACAGGCCTATAGAACACCAAACAGTTTTGATCAGAAGAGATCCTCATCATGACACATCATAATTAAAATTCTAGAAACCCAACACAAAGAGAAAATACTAGAAGTGGTAAGAGAAAAACAGAAGGTGACCTACAAAGAGAAATCTATCAGGATAACAGGAGATTTTTCAATCCAAACTATAAAAGCAAGATCATGGAGCAATGTCATACAAGCACTAAAAGAACATAAATGCCAACCAAGACTACTATATCCAGCAAAATTATCTTTTAATTTAAAGAAAGAACTTAAAACTTTCCATGACAGGGACAGCTTAAAGGAATTTGCAGCCACTGAGCCGGTATTGCAGAAAATACTTAAAGGAAACCTGGACAGTGAAAGGGAGACCAGTGACACCAATGACCCCAGAGAAAAAGTGACAACAGCTAGAGGAGAAGGAGCTGAGAAAAAGGTAGGTTAGTAATCAGTGAAATATGAGTAAGATATGAAAGTTAGGAAATTCTGAAATAACTAGATTTGCCTTCATGTGTGTCTCTTTAAGTATATTTATGTGGTATAGATTCAATTCATTTAATGTAGCAATGTGATATAGTTTTAACTTATTTTTGTTGTAGCAATTCACTTATTAGGTCACTAATGAAAGTTTATCCTAAGGAAACTGACTGATGTAAAGATAACCTTGTGAATGTACAAATATGCACCTTCCAGTATTCAGCTAAGGCAATTGAATCTTGCTTATTTATTATTTTCTCTTCTTTCCGAAATTAACTAGTCTTTTTAACTGTATGCTTACAATTATTTTCTAATGGGAACTGGTGGGTAAGGCTAGGTTTAACAATAACAACAAAGATGTAGGAAAATATGGAAAAGGAAAAACTTGTGGTGAATATCCCAATGAAGGGACTGGTTGGATTCAGGGAGGAGATATCAAGATTTGACTACTGTGAACCCATTGG